>CM032636.1:22348959-22533601 GCA_019097785.1 Fraxinus excelsior | reverse complement strand
ACGGTGGTAATTTGGAAACCCCCTGTAGCGGGTATAATTTTTCTAATTGAGGATTGATCTGTGAGCCCAATCTAAAATACAAAGCCAAAAATTGGCCCAAACCCATGACCCTTGTTTAAGGCACTGAACCTTCAAATTGGTACAAGTCATCTCCTTGAACCCGCTAGGATCACCTTGTGCCTTCGCTCAACCAACAAAACGATAGTCAAATAAATACTGAAAGGGCACGGATGACAGCTAAGTGCAACCATAGTCAACGCAGTAATAGGCCACGATTGAGCAAATGCAGCTTACCAAATATAGATGAGCAAAAGGGCCTCTAAAAGAAATCTTTGAGTCAGGTAAAGATTCATTTACAACAAGCAAGAACCGCTTTTCTTCACCCCTGCTCTTCCATATTGTTAACATTCTCACTTGAGAGTCCAAGGGAGGGTTTTCACTGGGACAAAGCCTGGCACCTCTAGTGAGACTTCTCTACGGTTAACGCGGTGGAGGCACAAAGCAGTGGAGATCCAAACCTTAAGCAGGGGAAGACTTGTCCAATCATGGGTAACAAGAAAATGCTTGAGCGTCCCCACCCCCACACATTTGCTAGAATAGATCCACAAAGGATAATATCACATTGCCCTTTCAGTGTGTTTGATGGAACATTATAGCACAATCATATTACAATCACTAAAGTAAAACCAAGTTTTAACATTATTTTGATTCATCCATCTCTTTCCCTGCTCGAATCAGGCATTATGAATATCTACGTGATATCCCCAGTTATTTTTTGCTCTTTATTAAAATTCAGAAAACATAAATAATCACATAAATTTTTCAAGTTTTCTAAGGTTACAATTTGCAACTATATCAATACATTACTAAAACAACACTGTCAGCAAAAAATAAAAAATGTACACTTTCACAATACCATGAAGAATACAGTTGATATTTCAGGAATCTAAGAACCAACAAAGAACACAGTCAAAACTACTGCAAAGAATGTTTTTAGCAATTTATAGAGTGAGTACATCTGATGTAGAACATAAAGGTAAAATGGTTTCAAAAGTAGCAAAAAGTTGGCAAAAACTTAAGATTTTAAAATCCAAACATTCATCTTAGAATAGTTAAAAAAAAATTCCAATGCAATGTCAGATTATAACAAAGAAATTGTGTATCACAATAAATTCCAGAAATGAATATGAATGTGGTATTTTCATCACCTAGTAGAAAACTTCAACAACTCATCTTGAATTCAGTTAAATGGCAAATAGCAGTTAAAATTTCATGAAACAGAGAATAATCAAATCAAACACAGCCAAAGCTGACTGCAAAGAACATTTTGAGCAATACACAGAGAAAGTGCATTTGATATCACAATGCAAAAAAAATGGTTCTAAGTTTTTAAAAGCTCACAGAAATCTAATTATTTCAAAATCCAGAACAGTCATCTTAAAATTGGAAAGAAATTCAAATGCAATTTCATACCATAAATCTAACCCAGGAGTTGGGTTATCCAAAATTGAATTCAGAAATAAACTAGAAAGAGGTATAATGTTACCTAGAAGGTAAAAAATCATTTCCAAAAGACAAATACAGTATCCAACTCTAAATCAGCTTTAGGATAAACCAAAGTAAGTTGACATTCAGACTTTGATCACACATTAATATAATCATCAACTATTCAAAATTCCAAAAGTTTGAGGAACACAAGTAAAACTGGGGAACATGAATACCGTGTTACTCAATCTGAAATGTCATGTACAGCTAAAGCCTAAAGTAAATGCACTAGCATTGGAAATAATCTATACTAGTAGTCAAGCTTAAAAAATATTATACAAGTTTACCTGACTGAGAAACACAATACCCTGCTGTTGTGAATCCAGTAACCGAAGACCAGTTTCCATTCCATTGAAATTAACTGCATTTTGATAATATGACTCCAAGAAATTTGGTAACCTCAATAGCAAATCTGCCAGTTGTGGAACCACCTTTCCAAACCACTTCTCAGACACATCCCTGCTCAACAACTAAAATCATAGCAGCCAAATAGGTTAGAATAAATCATTCTTATTATCCTTCACTCAACAAATAAATTGTGCATTCGAAATGCAAGAATGTGGGAAATCACTTTACTACTTCACTCGCACCCATTGGAATACAATAAGATGTCAAGAACAACAAGCTAAGGCTTATTCGAAATAAACTTGGGGGTTAATTATATGTATCCTTCTCTGCCATTCCATCAGATATAGAGGCTATCTTTAGTAAATCAAGTCTTTTTCAAGTCATGGAAATTTTGGTCTACTACTCTCTCCTATCAGAAGTGTATCACTCTTGCAAATAGGAGCTTTTTTAGGTCTAATCAAGTCATGACCCAACAACCACCATTTGTTGTCCCATATTTATATTTCTTATATTTTCATTCAAGCGTGGCATTAACATCCTCACTTCTATGATGTTCTATTAAGGACATTGTCCTTTAATGACCTAATTCTTAGTATCATAAAGTAAAACAAGCCTAAAGTATGGAACTTCTAACTTAACATGGTAAATATCTTCCATTTGCCGATGAGACAAAAAAAAAACATATCTATGCCAAAATATCTTATATATTTTATGACAACTTGCAACATTGGCCTAATGAATGAATGACCGCCCAAAATTAGACACTGATCATCTTAAAAGAAAAATTAAATAGGCAAAATGAATCCATTAAATAACTTTTTACGTCATCAAAGAAGAGGGCATAGCCGTGAAGTGCGGAAGGGTGGAGGGCGGAATCCGGCAAACTAAGTGAATTACGAAGGTCGGAAATGGCGATGGAAAGAACTTGACCCGAGTTAACGTTGCTGTGAAGAGGTCCTCTGGATAGGGATTTCAGCGCTTCCACCATCGGCGGCGGCCAGAATAGTGCTGAGGAACGGAGAATTAGTGGTAAGTATGGTAAAATCGAAGTCAAATCCTCCCTAGCTTCGAGAGAATTCATGGTACTGGTATTGGAGCTGCTCTCTTCCATTGGCGCAACAAATTATCCAATTTTTTTACAAGGAGAATCAAGTTGGAGAAGGTCAGAAGGAAGATGAAATAGAAAATTAATTGTCAAATTATTCTCTCTTCTTAAGACAATGTTAAATGATTGATGCATTCTGAAGCAACCCTAATAATCACTACTATATTAAAAGAGAGCATAGCAAAATCACTATTCATTTGTGCACCCTCCATTTCACATTTGTACTGGTTCCTCCCTGTTGGTTTTTCTACAGTAGTCAGCCATTTTTGTTGACTATTTGGTATCTACTGTGATATCTATTTTTGTTGACTTCTCGATTTTAATTAAACCGACTTGCCACTGATATTTTCCAAACCGACTTGCCACTAATATTTTCCAAACCGACTTGCCACTTATATACATGCAAAAAAACCAATTGCAATAAGACAGTATCTGATTTCATTTGCAAGAGGACAATATATGATTTCATTTCAACCATCAAATAAATTATTAGTTTTATCAAGTCAGAAATCAAAGAGAAGAAACGGAATTTGAGACTAAACCACGCAAGTCAGTTTCTCAGGTGAGAGTTTTGAATAACTTATGAAGAAATTGTAATCAAACCAAGCTAATGTAACTGCACCATTTTCAGTTTTCAGGTTTTTACTTTCGACGTGGTGGAAGCTGTTCAACTTCTTTTAGATAGAGAGACAGAGAATTCAAGATTTGCTAATTTCCCATAAGGTTCCCTATTATTATTGCAGTTTTTTGTTCCAGTTTTTTCATTGCAATTTATATTTTTTTAAATATCTTGTTTCCCATGTACACACGGTATCTCCAAATACTACGCACACCGAATTATTTGGAGTCACACAAGGTGTCTCAGTGTGTCGCCGAATAATTCGGAGACACCGTGTGCGCAGTGACACCGAATTATTCGGAGACACACACACGGTGTCTCCGAATTATTCGGCGACACACACATGGTGTCGTCGAATAATTCGGAAACACTGTGTGCACGGTGACACCAAATTATTCGGAGACATATATACGGTGTCTCTGAATTAGCCTCAGTGTGTCACCGAATAATACGGAGACACCGTGTGCACGGTGACACCGAATTATTCGGAGACACACACACGGTATCGCCGAATAATTCGGAGACACCGTGTGCACGGTGACACCGAATTTTTCGGAGACACACACGGTATCTCCAAATTATTCAACGACACACACACGGTGTCGTCGAATAATTCGGAAACACCATGTGCACGGTGACACCGAATTACTAGGAGACATACACATGGCGTCTCCGAATTATTCGACGACACACACACGGTGTCTCCGAATTAGCCTCAGTGTGTCACCGAATAATTCGGAGACACCGTGTGCACGGTAAGACCGAATTATTCGGAGACACACACACGGTATCGTCGAATAATTCGGAGACACCAAATTATTTGGAAACACACGGTGTCTCCAAATTATTCGGCGACACATACACGGTGTCGCCAAATAATTCGGAGACACCGTGTGCGCGATATCTCCGAATTATTCAGAGACACTCACACGGTGTCTCCGAATTATTCGGAGACACACACACGTTGTCATCGAATAATTCGGAGACACTGTGTGCACGGTGACATCGAATTATTTGGAGACACACACAGTGTCTCCGGATTATTCGGCGACACATACACGGTGTCGCCGAATAATTCGGAGACACCGTGTGCGCGATGTTCGGAGACACACACGTTGTCGCTGAATAATTCGGAGACACCGTGTGCATGGTATCTCCGAATTATTTGGAGACACACACACGATGTCTCCGAATAATTCAGAGACACCGTGTGCTGTCCGCATATGGCGGCCACAGTGTTTCCTTGGTGTTCGCGATGTCTCCGCGATGTGAGGAGGATTTTTTTTAAAGTGCACAAGTGCAATCACTTGTCTTGGGAAAATAGGATTCGTGTGTCATGGTCGTGCTTTTTTTGTTTCCCTTTTCTATTAAATAACATGTTTACTTCACTATCTTTTTTCACTCGAAAACGTGTCGTTGCGCCCTTTGTTTCCTTTTATGTTAAAAAAAATATGATGTCTTCGCCATGTGCTGTGAGATTTTTTAAAAGTGCACAATTAGAAAAATAGACTTTGTGTCTTGACTCTAACCTTTTTTTTCCATCGCGCGCCCTTCTTTTTCCCTTTTCTGTTAAATAACATGTTTAATTCATTATCTTTTTTCACTTCCTTAAAACGTGTCTTTGTACCCTTTTTTCCTTTTATGTTACATATGATGTCTTTGCACGGTGTGATTTTTATTAAGTGCACAATTAAATGACTCTGTGTCTCAACTCCAGCATCTTTTTTTCTATCGCGCGCCCTTTTTTCCCCTTTTCTCGTCTTTGCGATGTGCAGAGGATTTTTTTTTTGAGTGCACAAGTGCAATCACTTGTGTTGGGAAAATAGACTTTGTATGTCATGACCGTACCTTTTTTTTCCTTTTCTATTAAATAACATGTTTAATTCATAATCTTTTTTTCTTAGTCGAAAACGTGTCTTTGCGCTCTTTTTTCCCCTTTTATGTTAAAAAAAATACGCTATCTCCGCGATATGCGGTGAGCCTTTTTTTAAGTACACAATTAGAAAAATAAACTGTGTGTCTCGGCTCTAGCCTTTTTTTCCATCGCGCGTCCTTTTTTTTCTCTTTTCTGTTAAATAACATGTTTAATTCATTATCTTTTTTCACTTCCTTAAAACGTATCTGTGTGCCCTTTTTTTCCTTTTATGTCACATACGATGTCTTTGTACGATGTGATTTTTTTTAAGTGCACAATTAGAAAAATGACTCTGTATCTCAACTTCAACATCTTTTTTTATCGCGCGCCCTTTTTTAAATAATATGTTTAATTCATTGTTTTTTTTCCCTGGAAAACGTTTCTTTGCACCTTTTTTTCCTTTTATGTTAAGAAAATATGATGTCTCTGCGATGTGCGGTGAGATTTTTTTAAGTACACAGTTAGATAAATAGACTCCGTGTCTCGGCTCTAGCCTTTTTTTTTCATCGCGCGCCCTTTTTTTTTTCTTTTCTGTTAAATAACATGTTTAATTCATTATCTTTTTTCACTTCCTTAAAACGTGCCTTTGTGCCCTTTTTTTTCCTTTTATGTCAAATATGGTGTCTCTGTACGGTGGGATTTTTTAAGTACACAATTAGAAAAATGACTCCACGTTAGGGCCCGCGATGGAAAAAAAAGGCTAGAACCGAGACATGGAGTCTATTTTTCTAATTGTATACTTAAAAAAATATCACCGCACATCGCGAAGACATCATATTTTTTTTTAACATAAAAGGAAAAAAAATGGCGCAAAAACATGTTTTCAAGTGAAAAAATATAATCAATTAAACATGTTATTTAATAGAAAAGAGAAAAAAGGCGCGACCACGACATATGAAATCTATTTTTCCAACACAAGTGATTGCACTTGTGCACTTTAAAAAAAATCTTCCACACATCGTGGACACAAGAAAACGGGAAAAAAGGGCGCGCGATGGGAAAAAATGCTAGAGCCGAGACATGGTGTCATTTTTCTAATTGTGCACTTGAAAAAAATCCATCGTGCAGAGACATCGTATCACTAAAGCAAAGCAACACATGAGAGTTAAAGAATTGTAGTGTTTCTTTTAGCGTAGAGAAATAATGAATTTTGCATGAAACTTATTTTAGCCATGAAAGATACAAACAATTTTGTCGTAAATAATTGTTAGCATGTGTAAAAAAAAATCAGTGCCATGGACCAAATTTTTCGATCATGGGTGCCATGGACATTGAAAAATTCGATCATGGCGCCGAACCGAATTTTTCGGTGCCAATTGGTGCTATGGGCACCGAGAAAATCGGCCACGACGCCGATAAAATCGGTGCCATGGCATAGACAAATTCGGTGTCATGGACCGAACATGACACCGAATTTTTCAGTGCCGTGTTTCTGAATTCTACGGCCGTGTCTTTTTTTTTTTTTACAGTTTTTTCCTTTTTTTTTTAATGTGCTAACAATAATCTAATACAAAGTCATTTCTCTTTTGTAATTCCAATTGTTATATGATTTTACTTTACTGACTGAAAAAAATACAATACATGGAAAAGTCGACACGCCGTGTCTCTTTTTTTTCAGGGGAACGCCCTCGAACCCCCACGAGGGGCGCTACCCCCTCGACCCCTGCGACCTGAACAGCACAGGTCAATCCTCTTCGAGGATCGTTGACCCCGAACCCCCACGACCTTACAGTATCCATGTCTATTTTTTTCCTGCGCAATGGTGAAGATGTTGACATGCATGTACCATGAGGATTTATATTCTTTTTCTTCCTTGTGTTGTTCAATTATCTAAAAGGTAAAAGAACAATATAAATTAATCGAATCATTGTCTACTAATACCACATTTTGCTTGGAAAAAAATTTGCTTCACATCTCACATCTCTATATTATCCAAGTTCAAAATCAGAATACATTTTTTTGTTAGGGTGGCGAAGATCACACATGTTAGAAAAAATAGACTTCGTGTCTTCATATGTCGTGGCTCCATGACGATTTTTTTTCTCATCAAGAGCCACGTTTCCCACATCATGTCACTGCGCCTTTTTTTTCCTTTCTTGTTAAATAACATGTTTAATTCATTAGCTTATTTTACTCCCTTAAAACATGTCTCCGCGCCCTTTCTTTACCTTTTATGTTAAATAACATGTCAATTCATTAGTTTTTTTTCACTCACTTAAACTTCTTACTCTCTTAATTAGTTCCTATAGTGTTTACTTTCGACTCCAACTATTTGATCATTTATCTTATTCTTTTGATAGGTAATTCAAAAATGTCCACTGATGGAGAGCCTAATGTTGATAACCCTGAAACTATTTTTCAAAGTACAAATGAGTCCTACAATGCCTTCATTCGTCAACAACAAAATCAAAGACATAAGGATCGGCGAAGTCGAGTTAGAACTGGGTGCATTGATCATCGCAAAAAGATAGTTGACCCAATGTTGACTGCGAATACTAATTTAGGTGTCGCTGATGTGCATAAATCTACAATACACCATCATTCGGAAGCTTCTACTTCAAATGAAGCAGCTGTCAATATTTTCAATGTTGAATTACAAAAAAGTTCTACCCTATTGAATGTACCAATTACTCCATATGTATTACCGACATGTACATATTGTGAACATTGTGGTGCACATAAATTTTATAAAGAAAGTAAAGGCTTTTGTTGCTCGGATGGAAAAGTTAAGCTTTATATGTGTGATTCACCAACTGAACTGTTCAACTTGTTTACTTCTACAGAACCTAAATGTATGGAATTTAAAAAAATTGCAAGGGGATATAATAACCATTTTGCATTCACTTCATTTGGTGTAAAGTATGATAAAGAACTTTTTAAAGCATACAGAGGTATATACACATTTAGAGTTCAGGGGCAAGTATATCATTATATAAATCAACTTCTACCAAAGAATAATGCTCTTTGTTATATGCAGTTATATTTTTATGATACAGATAATGAACTTGAAAATCGTATGAAAATTTCAGAAAACTTTATTGAATCTACTTTAATGATTTTAATTGAAATCGTAAAAATAAATCCATACAGTAGATTTTTTAGATCTTTAAGTGATATTACTAACTTGCATAACTATAAAAGATCTTTAAGTGATATTACTAACTTGCATAACTTGCATAACTATCACTTAAGATTTGACCCAAGACTTGATCAAAGAGTCTTCAATACTCCTTCAACGTCTCAAGTAGCTGCTGTATGGATTGAAAATGATAGAAATGCAAATGTTCGCATTCGTGATATTACTATATACGGGCATTCTAATGATTCACATAAAGTTCATTATTATTATGGTTGTTATGATCCTTTGCAATATCCTTTGCTTTTTCCGTATGGGGAATCTGGTTGGCATGAAGGCATTGATAGATGTAAAATTCAGACTCAAGATTTGCCCAATGTTGATGCTTTTCCTAGCACAATTAATTATGCATCTCAAATTATCGAAAAAGAAGATCAAGGTTTGCAAATATGTCTTTTAGTATATTTCCCAACTTTTCCAATGTAAATATTATAAATGAATATTGAAATTGGTTTTTCATTATACAGTGCTTAATGGAACTAAGAAACGGTCTCAGGTTTCTTGCCGAGAATACTATTCGTACAAGTTACAAATTCGGCCTTCAGGTAAGTCTATATTGCTTCATAGTGGTAGACTCTTTCAACAATATGTTGTAGATATGTATGTTAAGATTGAAACCACTAGATTAGACTATTTTCGTAATAATCAGAAACAAATTCGTGCTGAACTTTATCAAGATATTGTAGATAGTGTTCAAAATGGAGAAACAAGAGGGTACAAAATTGGAAGAAAATTTGTTTTACCACAATCCTTTACATGTGGGCCTAGAGATATGTTGAGGAGATATATGGATGCAATGGTTATTGTACAACGTTATGGAAAACCAGATATATTTTTAACTATAACATGTAATCCAAATTGACCAGAAATTAAGCAAGAACTAAGACATAATGACGAAGTTCAAAATCGACCGGATCTAATTGTACGCGTATTTAGAGCAAAATTGGAAGAGTTAAAAAATGATTTGTACAAAAAGAATATCTTAGGTCTTGTTGTTGCGCATATATATGTGATTGAATTTCAAAAAAGAGGACTTTCTCATGCACATCTATTGTTAATTTTCAATTGTGGCCATAAAATTTCTTGTGCTGAAAATGTTGATAAGATAGTATCTTGTGAAATTCCTGACAAAAACAAATGCTCTCATCTTCATTCTGTTATTGTTAAACACAATATGTATGGTCATTGTGGAAATCTAAATTCGAAGAATGTATGTATGGAAGCAAATGGAAGTTGTAAAAATAAATATCCTAGAGATTATTGTAACACTACTATCTTCGGTGATAACTCATATCCGTTGTATAAACGTCGTGATAAAGGCATTTATCTTAAAATTGGAGGTCAATTGTTAAACAATCAATGTGTTGTACCATATAATCTTTATTTAAGTACAAATTTTGATTGTCACATTAATGTTGAAGTATGTTCTTCTATCAAATCTATAAAATATTTGTACAAATATATATATAAATGATATGATCGTATTAATTTTTTAATTGACACAAATGAAACAAAGAAAGAAATTGATGAAATATCTGCTTACCAATATGTTAGATGGATATCTCCACCTGAAGCTATGTGGAGGATTTTTTCTTTTAATTTGTCAGAAATTTGTCCAACTGTTTATTCTTTGCAGCTTCATATTGAAGATCACCAACAAGTAACATACAATGGGAATGATGATTTATCTATTGTTATAGACAATGAAAATATGAGGAGAACAATGTTGACAGAATTTTTTCGCATGAATGAAGTAAACGAGTTTGCTTGAACATTGTTATATCGGGATTTCCCTACACATTTTGTTTGGAATACAAATACAAAGATTTGGGCTCCGAGAAAGAAACAAGTTGTTATAGGACGAATTGTCACAGCAAATCCTTCTGAAGGAGAACGTTATTTTCTCCGCATTCTTCTTAATCATATTCGAGGGCCAACATCATTTCAATATTTAAAAACTTCAAATGGGGTAATTACTACAACTTATCGAGAAGCTGCATTTCTACATGGTCTATTAAGTGGAGATAACCATTGTGAAGAATGTTTATCTGAAGCTATTGTTTATGAAATGCCATTTTCTTTAAGACGTCTTTTTGCTACAGTCCTTATGCTTTGCAATCCTAATCATCCAAAATTGTTGTGGGATAAATTCAAGGCTTATATGATTGATGACTATGTACGTGAAAATATACCCGTTAAAGTTGCTGAAGTACAGGCTTTAGAGGATCTCAGCTCTGTTTTAGAGTCACTGGGTAAAAACATAAACGACTATGAAATGGTATCATTCAATGTAAATATAGATGAGAATGAAAGGTTGAGAAAAATGATTGCGGAAGAGACAACTAATTTGGATGTTCAATGGGACTACGCTGATACAACAATTTTAAATGACAAACAACAGTTTGCGTATGATACAATTATGGAAAGAGTAAGATCGGAATCAAGTGGTGCTTTTTTTATCGACGGTCCAGGTGGGACAGGTAAAACTTTTTTATATAAAGCACTCCTAGCTGGTGTGAGATCTCAAGATTTAATTGCTTTGGCAACTGCGTCTTCTGGAGTATCTGCATCTCTATTACATGGAGGTAGAACAGCTTATTCAAGATTTAAGATTCATTTGGAAACAATTGGCGAAATTAGTTGTAATGTTAGCAAGCAATCGCCTTTAGGAACTTTATTGAAAATGTCTAGATTAATAATTTGGGATGAAGCAACCATGGTAAATCGTTGTGCCATTGAAGCTGTAGATAAGATGCTAAGGGATATTACAGATTGTAATATACCTTTTGGCGGTAAAGTTGTGGTTTTTGTAGGAGATTTTCGACAGGTTCTTCCAGTCGTACAAAAAGGAAAAAAAGAAGACATAATGAGAGCTAACTTAGTATTCTCCGATCTATGGCCCTTGTATTTACATCTACCATTTGTTGAAAATATGAGGCTAAGTTAGATCCCAAATTTTGCGATTACTTGCTTAGAATTGGAAATGGAACAGAGCAGGAACATACTTGTAAGTGCATTAAGCTTCCAAACAGTATAATTTTGCCGTTTGAGGATGAAATTACATCTTTAAAAAATCTAATACATCATGTTTTCCCAAACATAGAATCATATGCTGATAATTTACATCTCATGGCAAATCGAGTCATTCTTACGCCTACAAACGAATGTGTTGGCCATATTAACAACATTTTGCTTGAAGATATTCCTGGTGAATTTTACACATACTATAGTTTTGATGAATCAATTGACAAATCAGAACAAATCCTACGGGAAGATTTCTTGAATAGTTTGACCTCAAATGGTATTCCACCACATGAATTGAAGCTCAAAGTAAACTGTCATGTGATGTTATTACAAAATATCAATCCTTCTGAAGGATTATGCAATGGGACACGTCTTACTTGTCGAAAATTTGAGAAGAACGTAATTCTTGCTGAAATCACTACTGGTGAATATTGTGGAAAACATGTTTTCTTACCGAGGATCCCTTTTATACCTCTCCAAAGTGATCGAAACTCAATTACATTTAAAAGAACTCAATTTCCAATTAGGTCATGCTTTGCAATGACAATAAACAAAGCACAGGGTCAAACACTTGATTTCGTTGGTTTATATCTTCCAGAATTAGTTTTCTGTCATGGTCAGCTTTATGTAGCGTTATCAAGAGCAAAAACAAGCACATCTATAAAAGTTTTACTTAAACTATCAAACATTGACACTTTACACAACACGTGTACTAAGAACATTGTGTACAAGAAACTTCTTTCATTCATACATCCGTAGAACTACAATCTTCATGACTATTTTTTATGTTTGACATCTTTTGAGATCAAATTGAATCTGCTTCTTCGGTGATATACACTCGACAAAGGTTTTTACTCTTTCTTGATCAATTTAGATTTATTTTCATTCGTCATTTTTAACTTTAACTAGATAAACGCATATTAAATATTATGTTCAAATAAATTTCTCGATTATTAGAAAATATATTATGTCTTAGCTTTGGAGTCTGCTAATATTGATTAGAACATTACCTTTCTTTTTTCTAATTTTTCTTCCATCTATATTAATGTAGGATTTTGTCATTTATGATTATGCTCGGACTAAGATACCTGATGAGGAACTGAAAAATGTGATAAGCGAAACTTTAACTTGTAGAATTAATGAAAGACATGAAATTCTGTTAAAGAATTTGAATTATTAGATAGTTCTGTCATTACTTATTTATTTATTTTGGTGATGGCTTATAGAAATAATGGAAAAGTTTCTGAAGAGATGTTTTTATTACTCGGGTCAATATAATTATTAGGAATAGTTTTTGGAACTGAACTGCAAACTTTTAAAACGAAAGGTAATTTCATGTATGTAGTTTCCTTAGACTAGAAACTGCAAACTCTATAATTTGCTACTTTCTACATCTCTGTCATATTATTGTAACTACTTTTAACATGTTTATGATACTTGACTAGATGGTAGTAGGTAGAGTTAATGAAGAAAAAGAAATAGACACCTTTTTATTGTACCATAAGTAATATCCAATATTGCATTCTAATTACTTCATTTATGTTATTCCTTTCCAATTTAATGGTGCCTTATTTATTCATTGCAGCTCAAGGGCTTATCCAATTGTCATTACTGCTCATCCCTTAAAGCTTAATCAGTTTGCATTGATACTTACTGATGGTTGAGTTCGCTTGCTAGAACTCCTAGAAACAGAAGAAAAATGGAGTATGGTGCATTCACAAGAAAATGGTGCAGGCCACCAGCCCCATTACATTTGTACCGGACCAATCCTCATAGTATAATAAACATGTATTATATGGCTTAACTTGCAAGATTCGACAGTGATAGGCCGAGAGAAGGGTTACAATGTTAATAGACATAACATAGATGAGAATAGTTCAAAATATGTAAGATAAACGCAGAATCTTAGAACTTTTTTTTGCTTCTCTTTTCTTTTTCCTTGGACCAAATATTGTATCTAAATGTACACTTACATGTTATCCAGTTTTACTACAAATTATGTTTTTATGTAAAATTCTATTTTGATGAATTCTATGATTTTTTTTTTACACTACTGGGGCTTATAAGTTTGCTTATTTTACTTGATGAAGAGAAAAAAAAAAAAAAAAACTTATAAACTCAAACCATTTACATAATAAAACAATACATAAATTATAGAAAATAATATTATCTCCAAACTAATAATTTTCTTTTAACTTTATTTAATAAGATGGTATTCTGATTACCAATAAAACTTTAGCAATAAAAAGTTGACAAAGTTTTATTCCAGAGTAAAACTTTAGCTATAGAACTTGACAAAGTAGACAACATATCATTTTCTCGTCACCAACTATTTCCAGAGTAAAAATTTCGTCGCCAATTATTTCCAGAGTTAGTGATTATGTAGGCAACATATCATTTTTTAGCTTCAAGATTGTGTCAATATATCATTCTAATGGAATACAAGATAAAAATCATTGTCGTAAATTATTGTTAACAAGTGAAAAAAAAAAGAAAAAAAATCATTTCGTCACCCGCGCCTTTTCATTTTATTTCCTTCTTTTGTCATTCCAGATTTAGTGATTATGTAAACAGCATATCATTTTTTAGCTTCAAGATTGTGTGAATATATCACTCTAAGGGAAAGACTTTAAATAACAATTGGAATACAAAATAAAAATCATTTTGTCATAAATTATTGTTAGCACGTAAAAAAAAAAAAAAAAAACCCCCATGAAGAATCTAAAAAAATAAAAATCATTTTGTCTCCACATTGTACGGAGACGCGGCTTATCATCTCTACACTTCTCAACTGTAATTTCTTTTTTAATTTTCATTTTATTTCCAGTGAATTTGTTTAGAAAAATTTATACATGAAAAAACCTTTTTTTAACTCTAGATTAATTACTAATACTATAATTTTCGTCAGAAGTTTTTAGTTGTTTGTGCGAATCTCTATACAAATATTGTGATGTACAGTGAGTGATTTTATTTAATCAATAATTTTATTTTATTTTTATTTGTGATTATTTGATTAATAGGACAGTTCAAGCCTCCGAACTCGGGTAGTAGTTACATGCGAGTGTGGAGGCGCAGAAAATTGGTAAAATCCGAACCTCTAATTGCATGTTATATATATTACAATTCAATGCAATGATGCAAATGGGTTCTAATATTTATTTCTAAAATACTGTGATTCAATTGTGAATTATTTGTCGATAAGTGAAGGAGTTGATTATGTTAGGCTAAGCATACATTTTTTCTGTGAACTGACTATTACGTAGTAAATTAACTTTGAAAATAAATATTTTTTTTAATAGTGAAACATATGAAGGTATTTCTTTTTTCTTTTTCTATTTGCCTACATCCTCTGTTGATTACTTTTCTTTTTCTCTTTTTCCCATTTTTGCTTAAGGAAACACTGCAATGTTATCAATGTACAATAAACAACAAATATTTATCATATTAATTTATGTAAGGAAAACAAATTCCAATATATATTTGCAAACAATTTGACTTTTGTCTAAAACGTTAATATTACCTTCAAAATATTACAACCCGTGCATTGCACGGGTTAAGACTAGTAGTAAGAAAAGTACTTATATCTGGCTTTATATTTATTTTTCTCCAAATATTTTAGAGACGAAATTCTTTTTTTTTTTTTAATAATTTTTCAAATTTTTAATCAGACGTTCTGTCAAGAAAAAAACTCATATAAATAATAGAATTCTTAAGAAGTTGGTTTGACTTCGAGCTTAATGCCATTATTAATTAAAAGATCTAAAAATCAAATATTTGTAATACTTTCTTGATTAAGAAAAATATACATTTTAAGTAGAAACAATTATTTTGTGTAATTTTTTTATTTATTATTTATTATTTTTTTGCGTATTAGTTCGTCTTAAAATTTTTACTGGATCCAATACGTGTAGTTGTTGGAGAGTATTTCTTTAAGGTAAACAAGAACAGGGCCCAATTTAGGTTTGTTTGATAAAGACTGGGCTGAACTTGTCACAAAGTAATAGTAACAAAATGTGTTGGTATTAAATAATATAAAGTAGATTTGAGCGTCTACTTTCCAAGATATAATGGTAAAAATAGTAGATTCTGAGCACTACAAATACTATTTTGACGAACTGATTTAGTATCTGAACAATATAAAGATTGGCTCTTGAGAGTATAACGTGCTCATTCACTTAATGGCAATTACCACATGAATTTCAACAATTTTAAAAAATGAAAAGTCGGTTGAATAAAACAAAAATATAACAAAATAACAAACGAGTCTCACTCAAAACTCATGTCAAAGTTAGCCACATACTCATTTTTCCAATAAAATGTACCTTTTCAACTATTATAAAAAAACAAAGTACATATTACACACTTCTAATCATCGAAAAGGAAACACTAGACCCCTACTCGACCAACTCGAAATTGCTTGAATAGAATCGAGTTGAGGTTTATCATTTTCGCAAAGATATGTGTTGTATTCCGGTACATGTAGATTAGCAAGTAAAATGTCACGTCAATACACTTTTCGAGGCGATGAAGTGACATGCCATCGTCTTGTTGACAAATGGCTCCGAGTCGGCGAAGTAACAAGCCACCATCTTGATGATTAATAACTTAAGATGCATTGAAAATGCGGTAAATTGTCTCATCGAGGACTAGGACGAGGAAGTGAAAAAGATCATGGAAACATGACACTCCGAGATGAGCGCATTTAATTAAAGAGATTGAAATTTGATGAGATTCAATGATTTACACTTTATCACGCACCTTAAATCTTCAATTTTTCTTCCAAAACCATTTGTTCTAAATCTTTTTGTTGGGTTAGGGTTTAGCAATCTTTAGAATCTTCATTTTCCTCTAATGTTGAGTATTTGCTTAGCATCGTCATCATCTTCCTCAAAGTTTTGTAGGACCGAAATGGTTTCAATATATCAAGATTTTGATCTCTGCTTTTACATGTCGTGCTTGTTGCGGCACATCGGTGTTGGCTGACGTCAACGATGGGAATGTCTTTGCTGGATATTCGGTGGCTGACTTCAAGAAGGCGGTGGAGACTGTCGGAAATGTTAAGTGGATGCTGCTAGTCCGGATCGAGTTGGTGGGTATACAGTTCAAGATGTTTTAAGTAGGGATTTGTGGCAAAAAGCTATGCTCTATAGTAAAAATAAAATAAAATTGATAACAGAATAGTGTTGGGCCTAATATAGAATCACAGTTACAACCCAAGTATAGTGCCTAATTCTACTAAGAAAAAGTAGAAGAAACCAAGCTCAATCCACTCATTTATCACAAAGTAATACTAGCGATTTTATTTTTTAAAATTTTTCTTAAAAAACGTCTCTTTTCAACTATTGAAAATAATAATAATAAAAATAAAAATATTATATTTTCATTGAAAAATAAAAAAAGTGGCCCCTACTTAACCAACTCGACACTTACCCATAGCACATGCACGTAGATATGTGTAGTTCTTGTTCTCTCTTCTATACTTTTTTGGTATACGGATAAGATTTATGTGCGAAATCAACTTTCTACCAAAATTATATCTATAGTCGTCTGATAATAAGAAAATAATGCAAATGAAGAGTGAAAACTTTTCTACTGCAAAGCCACAATGACAACTTAAAATCGACGAAATTCTTTTTTAAAAAGAATTTAATTTATCCTTTTATAATTTCCTTTCTCAACTTTGGTTCATTACAGAAAGAAAAAAAAAAAAAAAAAACGTTTCTTTAATTGCATAAATTTGTAAAAATCACGTGCATTAGAAGATCAGATACAATGAACCAACTTATATCTTAAAGCCATTCCAAGATTAACAATAATATATTTGATGTTTACTAAACCCAAAATATTGCGATCTAGTAAACTAAGAATGGCAAAAAACTAGATTCTTGGGAGTAATTCATGCTGTCCGTATGGGGATTTGTCCCTTTTAACGGTTTCTTTAACTACTCTAACTGATGCATTAAATCCTAATAGCCCAATTTAATTAAGGGTATAGTATTTTGTCAGAGATAAATAGGATTGTCGAAACGTAACAAAATGAAAATATTATCAATAATAGGAGGGGATAAAATCCATCACATCAAACTAAATTATATTCAGATATGACTTAGCAAATAAATATACTTTAAATTCTTCTGTATAGTTATATTTTAAAAATCATATGAATATGTACTGACTTGGACATCGAAAGAGAATAGAAAAAAAAATAAAAAAATGCTCTACACGCTTTTATCGCCGATATGGATAGAGCAAAAAGGAGGAAGAATCGATATAATAATTTTTTTTATCGTAACACTTATTTACCCATTTTGATGCTCATTAAAAGAGTTTTTTTTTTTTTTGGAAAAATAAGTTTTGAAATGGTGATTTTTTTGGAGAACGTGTAGTTAAAAAATAGGGAAAATTTTAATATTCACGTGCAAAATATTTTATTGTGAGAATGCGCGGTTGAAAATAAATTTTAGGAAAAAAAGAATTTTTGGAGGATGATGGAAATTTTTTGGAGGGATTATGCTACAGTTCAATGAATGTGTTCAGCAGGCTTATTCACGTGCAAAATATTTGTGTTGTTGAGATGCGAGTTGAATAAAATTTTAGTTAGATAAAATATGGAATTTTTTCCCCAATTTTTACGAATATAACAAATCTACCCTCAACTTTATTTCAGCATAATCAATATCCAATCTTTTATTTATGTAGCAAGTTACTCATTTTTTTTCCATTAAATGACGCGTTTGCTCTTTTTCTTAGATTATATACATTGTTCTAAAAAGCGCGTTTAGACGCGAAACGCAATGAAAACGCTTCACCTTGAACTTAAGAGAAAATTAAGAGGTCAACGTTGTTGACGTTGTTGTTGACCACTTAATGCTCGCCTAGGCGTTCTTAAGCGTGCCTAGCCTAAGCAGAAATTAAGCGGTCAATATTGTCGTTGACCGCTTAATGCTCGCCTATTTGTGCCTCAGACTCAGATTTTAAGGAAACTCATTTTTTTCTTTTTTCTTTTTAAAAATGAAACTCACGGTCCAGATTCAGTAGCCCACTATTCCTTCAAAGTTCAAAAACTCCAGACTCCAGAGAATTAAGAAGACGGAAGAACGGGGAAAAAAAAATAATACTTTAAAATGAATTGGAGTCTGATCTTTATGTATGAATTATTAAGTAAATATAGTATTTTATAATTTTAGATGTTTGGTATGTATTATTGAATTATTGAATTTTTTTACAATGATTAAAAATTAAAATTAAAAAACGTTTTTTTTCGCCTAAGCTTCGCCTAGGTTTGTAAAGCTTGAAACTTGGCCTTCACACCTAGCCACGCTGTACGCTTTTTAAAACACTGATTATATATCAACAACTAAATATGTATTAACAAAAATAAAAAAAATAAATAGAATTTAGATGATAAATTTAATCTTCAAGGCTGAGCTTACTCACCCCGGCCCTGTCAACACCCACCAATTCACCCCACTCGCGAACAAACACTTCATCCAAGTTATGTATTATGGTTTTTTTCCCCATGTATAGAAGTAGCCCACTAGAATTTAGCCAGAAAAGACACAAATGTGCGGGACCCACCGTGTATTTAAAAATGTGTGGGACCCACAAAAATGTGTGTATTCTGTTGAAATTATGCGAGCTTCTTTTCTGTACATATAACCCGATTGTTGTATTATTATGTATTTAATTGTTTAAGTGGAATTTCTACTTTTTGAAAAGTTACAAAATTTAATTTGCAATTTTCTTATTTTTTGTTGTTTTACTATTTTATTTTATTTTTGTTTATTTACAAAGAAGGACAAATCCGTCATATATTGGCCAAACAGATAGAATGACGAGTTTTATTATATAATTGAAATGTTGGGGATGAATTATGCTGAAAAAAATTGAGGTAGATTTGTTACATCTCACAAGAGTTGAGGACGAAAAATATAAATTTCTCAAAAATAATTAATAATTGTGAAAGTAAATGCTGTTTTGATTCAATGAACTGCCAACTGTTGATTCCAGCACGTGCAACTTATGTTAATAAATAAAAAATAATTGGAGTTTTAAAAAATAGTAATATTTTCTAAGACGCAATTAATTATAGAACTTTGTTAAATCAAGAGGCCAGATTATATTCAATTTCGTAACATTAAAAATTAGTTGAATATAATTTGGAAGAATCAACCAAAGGTCGTTAATTCATATACTAAATCCACGTCAAGTTTCAGCACCGACAGAAAAATTTCAATCGGGTCATTAAATTTTAAGAACTTAGTTTCAAATTAGATTTCTAACTTTAATTTGGTTTCGATTTTCGTCACTCACTGCTTGACATTCCCAAATGATGAAAATTGTTTAATTGACAATTATGTCACAACGAACACGTAAACGTTGAGTGACACTTTACCACAATCGGCACATCATAAAAGTGTTTTAAGAAAATACATATTAACCTTTTAATCTAAAATCTTGTTATAATCCTCATTTTACCATTTTCGTTTTTAGGATACGTAAGGTCAATTGTGTATCGAACACTACTTTAAATAAAAAGTCGAAATATTGTTTATTTCAATCGAGGGTAATCCTGTATGTTGACCATGTAAAATTAATTATGTCATTGGTCACCGAACTTTCATTTGCATTACTGAAATGTCATTGAACTTCAATTTGTTTCCCCATTGTCACTGAACTATTTAAAACTAATGCCCATCTGATATTGAAGTCATATCTCTCAATTGGTGCATCACTTCTCATATAACATCCCTTGCTGTAACCTTACACACCGAAAACACGACACGTCGTGACTACTTGACCCACCTTTTTTCACTTTAAATAGACATTAGAAAGACCTTACTATGTGTATAAAGGTGGAGATTTGATCGGAAGCGCATCAATCTCGGGCCACAAGTGTTTTCCATTAGGATTTACAAGGTTCTAATGAAAAATGAGTGCAATTTAACGACCATGGAGAAAATTTGTAAAAGTTCAATGACCATCTAATATCACGAGACAAAATTCAGTGACCATTTGAAAACACAATTTTGTAAATATTGGAGAAAGTTAACCATGTGACGTAGAATTCTCATTGATTAAGAAATCCTCTTCGATGATGAACGTGTATCACTTTTAATAGTTTTATTATCACGGAAAATAAATTAAATTTCGATGACATTCTAATAACTCGAAGGAAAGTTCATTGACCAATAGAATCATTAACCCGACCATGTATCAATATTGTATTTAAACATTGAGGCATTCTTGGAACGTAGCAATAGATCGCATAAAATAGTATATTGTTAATTTCTTTTTCTTCTTTAACAAATGTAGGACACGTAGTTTAACAATTTTTTTATTGAAGACGTCAACCGATCCTTATTCTTTTCGGTGTACGGTAAATTGATGACCACCCTTGATTCAATAATAGTGATTAAAAATAGTGATAAAATGATCCCCACGTGTCCTACATGGCTACATTTGATAAGGTTTGTCTCCTAAGAATTTCGAAGAGTCAATAATGGTTTGTATCCGTTGTTAATAATTGAGTTTATTCACTAATTCGTTTGAGAAATCTGCTCTCATCTGGCTGGGAGAAGAGGAAAGAAGGTATGGGTGGTCCAAAAACAAATAATGGAAAAGGGCACGTAGCCACCCTCTCTCTCTCTTCTCGACGCCTGTCATCTTCTTCAGTCTCGTCAATAATTGAGATTTTCATGTATCGATAATTAAAACAAGATAAATTTTAATTATACGATCATATTTGGAGCCTGTCCGGTGTAACTTCTTTCTGCATTAAAAGCCAAAATGTTACCGTTGGAATTGGTCAGCAGGCCCCACATCAGAGACATTTGGTCAACAATTGATGCTGGAAATCTGCTTTAAAGGTAAAAAAAGCAATTTTATGGCTTTAAAAATCTTTCCTAGACATAGCCTTGATAGTTTATATCTACTTTTAAGTTACTTATTAAAAAAAAAAAACATTTTATGTTGTTTTCTCACCACCATGTTACTTGACTTATTTTTGAAAAGTACATTTCGAACATAAAAAGTAACCCCACCCAACTTCTCGCGTAGAAATATTAAGATATTGGTCTTTGTGTAAGATTTATGTTTACGGCCAAACATGTTTCACAAGCAATACTTTGGAAGGATTGCACAAAGTCAAACATGAGAAACATTACATCTTTGTTGCTTTCTTACTTCACTTTTCTCTTTATTTAAAGCATTTCTTTAGTAGGTTTTGAATCTATTAACAAGAAATTTATTTGACATGTATAATTTAAATAAAACTAGGTGTGATTATGATCGAGATGTGTTTAACGTGTAACATTTCGATTGCTTGATTGGTTAATATAGTATATCACAATTAAATGATCACAATTTAAGAGCACGTTTCAACAGATTATGTATGATTCATGATTTATAACCACTTAAAAGTACTACCAAATAAGTACTTAGTATCGCTACCTAGTTGTTACATGTGAAGCTTTCACACGATGAGAGTGTTAAAAAGATGGGGTGAAATCAATAATTTTGTCCGCTCATCGATAACTTGACATTTTAGATGGATTATTAATATGACATTTTCATTTATTAAGCCTCCGTTTGGTTCGGTTAAAAATCAATTTTTTAGGAGAACTCACAATCTCTCTACTACAATAAATCCTTATTTGATAATCATTTTTTAAAAAATCTTTAATTCTTATACTCTTTTTTAATCACACGTTTAAACAATAAAGTATTTCATACGTAAATTTAAATTATTTTCCTACTTTTTAACCACATATTTTTCAAAGAATTACTATTCATTCAAAACTCTATTTTCTTAAAATAATGGCCAACAAACATGTGATAAATATGTATTTATGTGTCAAAATAAGTTTAGGCTCCTATTTTATACATATTAAAATTTTCATTTTCATTCTTCTACTTATTTTTAATCGTATATTTTTCAATAAAATAATATTTTTCATTAATTCAATAACTTTTCTTTATTTTTCAACCACATTCTTCATCAATCTACTATTTCAAAATATATTTTTTCAAAATAATGTGACTCAAACACATCCTAGAAAAAACCGTGTCAATTTTTTTGAAATGTCGATAATTTTGAACATTACTTTAAAAAAAAAAACATAAATATAAAAAGATTTAGGAGAGTTAGGGTTTGGATGGGACAGGGCTAGACCTTAGAAGGCTATGGTTCGGTGGGATAGATTGCGTAATTGAATTGACTAACTAATTATTTCAAAAATAATTAATATTTTCAATTAAAAGTTCCAAACAGTCTTGTTCTCTTTTCAAAGCAAATTTCCGGTCTTGTCCCTTTCATGCACAGCGATTTCTTCGTATAAAGGATTAATCAAAAGTATCTATTCAGTCTCTATCTATCTGTGTATGCTTTCCAAATCTTCCACTTTATTACGAAGAATTCTCCTATCCATAGATTTTATGGTCTTGTGTGTAGCACGTGCGTGCGTGAAAATTGAATAGGACTTGTACCGATTAAAGGTCAATAAGTCAAATTACAAAAAAAATGAATGAAAAGGTTTGTGAACATTGGTTTTGAATTATTGTAGTTGTATGAGCTTATAAGTTTGACATATAAGTAACCTTTTTTTTTTTTTTTTTTTTTCTTTCTAATACATTTGTGACATTAAGAGTTAGATCACAATGATAATAATTCGAGTGTCCTTAGTAAGGGTGGCCATGCTTCGATTTTAAAGAAAATCGAATCAAGTATCACTAAGTATCTTTAAAATATAACTGTTGATTCCATCTATAAATACGAAACTGAATTTTGGGTTTCAGTCCAATTAGTTTAAGGATTATTCTACTTTACCATAATGGGGCACAGCCCCCCCCCCCCCAATATTGGGGGGGGGGGGTCATGTGGAGATTCGGTCAAAAATTATGGTACTCATTATGTCACCGTAGCAAAGTCCTTAGTTTAATGTGTTAGGTTTTCGAATTCGCTAACAAATGCAAATGATATGTCTAAATATAATTATTTAATATCTAAATTCTCTGAAATATATTCTTTAAAACGATTAATATAGTTGCTATGATTGACATTTTATAAGTTTAACTAAACACGACAATTTAAATCAAATGCTTAAATATTAGCTTAAATGGGGGTTTTTTCAAATAAAAAAAAACACGTTCAAATACCAATTTTCTTTTCTTTATACTTTGAGGGGCTGAAAGTATTAATTTCGAAATGATGAAAGGAACCCAAGACTTTATTAATATAAAATCGTATATATGGATTTTAATGAATCATTTTGTCTGAATTTATAAATAACACCAATACGAGTTTGCCATACTATGGTCAAAATCATATGAAAAAGGTATGATGGTTAGTGCATTGCATCAACTGTCTATCATTAAAAATAAAAAGTAAAAATTTTCGGGCTTAATAGATTTTTTTGGTTCTGGGTAGAATCGAGAATCGAATTGAAATGTGTCAATTCTCTGATTCCCAAAATCGATTAGATTTTAACGAAATCGGACCGAATTGATTAGTCCGATTCTTATTCGATCCAATAATTCTACTCACTTTTGCCCACCTCCAGCCCTTAGTAAATTAACAAATAGCAATCTACGTCCTAAACCTAATTTCAATTATTTGAATGCCTGTATATTTAATTAGTTAAAAAAAAATAAAAAATCAAAAGCATTTGCTCGCAATTTACAATAATTGAGCATTAAAAATAAATCTAAAATAAAATTCAAATACTTGTTATATAAGTCCCTATCATCCTAAACCTAATTTATAATATTTTAACATTTTATTTTTAAGAATAAAAATTTTAAAGGCAATTTTACAATTATAAATTATTTTAAATTAAATTTAAATGGACCCACTGATGTTGCTACATTCGAGTTTATCCTCGAAGTATTGAATATCCGATTAACTTTGGTCAAAGCACGTCTCTTGTTGGTTGAAATGTTTCATGTACTTACAATTATGATGAAAGTTGTTATTCTTCTTTCGGATATATGACACTTACTCTTTAATGACACATTATGTTTGTTTCATTTACTTCTATTTTCACAGAGAAAATTTAATTAATATAATTGAAACTTTCAACAATGGATTTTAGGTTAAATATATCCACACAATTTATTAATTACTAGGTGCAAGCAACGTGCAATGCACGTTTGCTTAGTTTATATTTAATAGTTTTGTTTAAAAATTA
The DNA here is from genome assembly GCA_019097785.1 of Fraxinus excelsior. NCBI lineage: Eukaryota > Viridiplantae > Streptophyta > Magnoliopsida > Lamiales > Oleaceae > Fraxinus > Fraxinus excelsior. The sequence goes on along the minus strand of CM032636.1, from coordinate 22,508,722 downwards.
ATTTGTTATTAATAAAGATGTAATTTTTTTGGTTAATTAAATAATTAATGATGTAATGTTTATGTAATTGATAAATAATTAAATAAAATGTTTCTCTCTATTATCTCCAACCCAAAATTACAAACAGAAAACTCAAGGTATGTTAAGGGGTAAGAAGATGCGTTTACTTAGACTCCGTTTGATTCCCATTAATATAGAATGATGATGAAAAATATAGCCGTTATTGGACCCCACACAAGAGATAGAAATTCAAAATTGATAGATTGATGTGATAGATAACGGTCATATTTTTTATTTTTATGGGTTGTTAATGAGAAACAAACGGAGGCTTAAACTTTTTGCATGACTTAAGTCTTTACTCTTTTTTAAGTAATAATGTAATTCATTTTATCGTTAAAGTATGATATGTATTACGATAATATATGTATATCATGTGTTAGACTTAGTATTGGTAAGTGACGGGTAAATTTTCAAGGACGAAAACATTTTAAGGGGGTGAGAATGTAATACCCCGAAAATTTTCATAAAATATAATTCAATTTTTATATCTTATATTTTAATATTTTGAAAGTTAGGGACTGAATGATACATTTATCAAATTATATTTTATTTGATGGAGTTATCGTAAATATATGAATATTGGTCTCGTTGGATAATTCGCAATTAGATACATAAATCAGATTCGAGAAAAAGTCGATTCGGATAAGTTAGCTCGAAAATATTTTAGTTTGAAGGAATTATCTAAAGCTAATTTATTATTATTATTATTATTTTGAAAGTAATGTGTGGTGAAAAAAGATTTTCCGTTAAAATAAGAAATTCTGTTAGTTTTTCTGTTAAATCAAGAAATTTCGTTAATTTTTCCGTTAAACCAACATATTCCGTTTAATAGCCACTTTTTATATATAGAAAGATATTGCATTTTAATTGCGTTAAAAGTCCATAATATTTAAACATTATCACATTTATGTCTTAAACTTTTTTTTATTTCAAATTAATATAAATTATTCTTGATTATGATTTCTTCCCAAAAATTTATTTAAGATAAAGAGTAAAAATACTAATTTGCCAATCGTGCTTATAAATAAGCAAGACAAATAACATTGCATTTTGGAATAATAAAAATGAGGGAAAATTTTTTAGGTTGCGTGTAATATTATTTTATTGAAAAATGTTTGGATAAGAAGAAAAGAGAGAAAAATGTATTCTGAAAAAAATGAGGATCAAACATGAGCTAAAAATATAAGTATGATAATGAATAAATGTTGACGACCTTTATTGTAACTAAAATGTAGTGTATATTTAAAAAAAAAATGTGGTGTGAATATAACCACCCTAGATTTTACTTTATTTTTTTCTAGCATATTCCCTATATTGAATAATATTATTTTAAATAGATGTATTTTCACATTTGTGGATAACAGGAGGCATATAATAAGGACATATTAGAATATTAAAAAGTAAATTATACTCCCAATAAGAAAAGCGATCAATTTGGAACAAACAGAAAAAAAAAAAAAAAAAGGAAAACACGAATATCTTTATGTGACGAAGAGATTAATTATTAACATAGTCTGAACAATACTTAATAATAAATTAGAAAATTCTTATATGTTTGTCCCCCATTTTTTAAAGCTCGTTTTGTTTTTTTCGAATTCATTTCAATCATACATTTCGTATAATCCACAGCTTTTTTCAACAATACATTTCATCATTTTTTAATTGAAAATTATTATTTTTAGCAGTTACCTTTTTTTCACATCGAGAGTCTCATACATGCTTGGAGTTGGGGATGTCAAATGGAGTGAGCTACTTGTTAGCTTGCCTTCGAGCAAGTCTAACCAGCATTTTTTGAGTGAGCTACAAGCATGGGTTGGCTTACAACTTCCCAGAGAAGCAAAATTTCAATAAGACTTCAGAAAAATAACAAAAATAATGTTGCAAGGGCGAGCCAAAGCAAGGCCGAGCTAGCTCGTGTTGTAGGTTAAGCTGACTTGACCCAGCCATTAACATCCTAGTCGGAGCCTATTTAGCTATTTAAACGCAATTAAATTTTAAACATATGTACATGCGTGCACTTGATAGTTGATATATTACGACGATGTTACGAACAATGTTCATTCACGAGCCTGTATGCACAAACTTTGCTTAGTGTGCTAGTGCATGTGGGTGGTATTTAGCGTTGAGATCCTTACATGCTTGTATTGGTTAATTGAAGACTATTCTACTATGATATGTGTTGATAGATTGAACTATTAGTAATAGATAGTGGACTTGTGTGCAATACCATCAATGTTAGATAGCATTATTCCGAAGAAGTCTAAATCTCATTCGCTTCCCAGTTCCCATACCAAATGTGCATTCCAACTTCCATTGAAATTTACGAAAAATAACAAAACACTATACATAAGTTGACGAACTTTTAATTAGTGAATAGATTTACAAAAAATCACACTTGTTACGTTTGTCATGTTCAAATATTGGGAACGAAAGAAAAATATAAATTTTTTAACTTGACATGTATATACTCCAGAAACTACGAAAAAATAAAGATATAAAGTAAACACAATATTTTCGATGTCAATTATTATATTTTTTTAAATCTAATGAAAGTTGTAAGAATAATGGTAGCATTCTCTTGTAAGAATAATGAAACTTGAAAAGTCAGGTCAACTAGGGATATTAGCAAAGCATAAAACATATGACATAACTTGATTTTGATTGTTCTAAATGTTACAATTATTTGATTAGATTTGACCTCTCGAGTCAACAAAGTCGTTTCGTTCAATTTAGAAGGGAAAAATCAATAATATCCCATCGTAGAATCTTTTAGATTCAAGAATAAGTTATATCGAGGTTTAGTCTGTGTTGAAAAATCAAATTTCCTCATTTGGTTCAATAGAAAAGAAGATTTTGCAGATCGCCCTTTTTTTTTTTTTTTTTTGTTGGTTCCTCTTTTTAACTACTCATTAAATAATTTGTTTTGTTTTTTTAATTGGCTACATAATAAATTAAAACAATTGCTTTATGCAAAATAACATCACTATATAAATCTTACTTTATGAGATTCTAATTTGAGAACATATAGAATTTTTCCTGAGATGTTAAAGCAAAGACAGCTTTGTATTTAAAAAAGCTGATACAAACTTACTAGCCATTTATAGGGGCAAATTTTTAGATTTTTATTTTTATTTTTTTATGGAGACTGTCAAAGTGAAAATTAATTCATTTTTATAGTTTTGTGTTTTAAATTTACTCTTGTTAACAATACTCCTCAAATCATCTTTATCTTCAACCTTAGTGGAGCCTCATCCTTTCTCCTTTTTTCTCGTTCATTTTTCTACGGTACTAATTTTCAACCACACATTCTCCAAATAAAATAGTATTACACATAAATATAAAAAATTTCATCACTTTTCCACCACACATTCTCTCATCAATCACTATTCAAAAACCAATTCTTCATAAAAAATTGGAGGCTAAACACATGCTTATTCAACCCATCCCTTCTGTCCTTGTTAGTGTAGAGAGTCGAAAAAGAAAAAATGTGATGGGGCAAAATGTACTTGGATGAAATTCAGTTCTACATAGATTTAAAAAATATTCTGAATATAGCTAACCCTTGTTTGGTTGTCATTTTTTTTTTGAAAAATATTGTTTTAAATAGTGTTTTTTTGGAGAATTCGTGGTTAAAAAGTAGATTTTTTTTATTTACGTGTAGAATATTTTTTTGTGTAAACGTATGACTGAAAAGAAGTATGTTGAAAAAAGAGTTTCGAAAGAATAAACCCCCGTTTGAAACCCATTTTGAGAGAGATAGAAATTTTGGAATAGTGATTGATGTAAGAATGTGTAGTGAAAAAGTGAGGATTTTTTTTTTTATTTGTGTGTAATATTATTTTATTTGAAGAATGTGTGGTTGAAATGAAAAATAAGAAAGAGAAATAGAAATTAATGGGTGTCAAACAGGAGCTAAGTGACAAATCGAGACTAAGCAATCACCAACCACTTCCCATAACTTCACGTCCGATCTGGTTCTCTCCCCTTCCTCATTTTCGTCCGCTACGAGTTTTCATTTGAAATTCAATTTTTTATTTATTATTTTTTAAGTATGCTCTCTCTTGACATATGTTATTTCAATGATATATAATCAAGATATTGACTTTCGTCACTTTCGCAAATAGATAAAAATACGTTACTTTACTCATTTTCAATTTTACGACTAAAAACTTTATAGAATTTTGCTACATTCACACTTTGGTGTATGTTTTGATTTACACTTTGCTACGTATCATTATCCAGTTGAACAGTTTAAATTTAAAATAAATTTTTCATCTAATGCATTGTTGACAACAATACAAGTGTCAACCAAAGTGTGTAAATTATTCACAAGTACAACAAAATGTGTCACGAGGGATGGAAGAAAAATTGGAATTTAAAGATCAGATAATTTAGTTTCATACCGTCCAACAATTAGTAAATATTGACTTGTTTAACTGAACTTAAAATTTACTTTTAAAACCATAACATACATCCTCTATAACCTTAAAAATTAAAAAGAAAATTCATGTTCTTGTTTATCAGATCATAAATGTAATTTATTATCTTACGACAAAAAATATTTATTATCTCCCCTATACAGATGGATACATACACCTCTCTCGGTTGTATTATTTTATACCCTGTGAACACTCTCAAAGCTCATAGTTTATCTCTTCGTATATCTACAGTTCATTCTTTCTCTCTCCCTCTCTCAGTAAATATCAGTTTACGCGTGGCTTCTTGGAAGCCTCAGATCTAACTCTGAGCACAAACAAAGAGGAACGCAGAAAGGTAAAATCAAGAAAAACCCTAAAAAGTCTATATCAACTTATCCAATCTCCATATGTGTACGTTACGTACAAATTAGTTTACTTTCGTGTTCTACATGTTGAAGTGTGAATTTCAGTTATTTTTTCAGTGAAATGTTCCTTATTTTTTTGGACCAACTTCAGATCCATCGCTGTGATTGTTAAATCTAGTGTGCGTGGACTTCTTTTTTTGGTTTTGTTCTATAATTCGAGCTCCGGGTATAGGCTTTTGGGTTCCTGGGAGTTTTGTGTAAAAATCCAAGTCTTTTTGGTTTTTTAGTGATTTTGGTTGTGTAATTATTCATGTTCTGAAGATGTGAATTTGCAGCGTGGTAACGTTTTTCAATTTGCAGTTTGAGTTTCAATTTTATTTTGGTTAGTTTCTTTAACTGAGTTGTTGATTCCCTCTTCGTGGGTTTGTTTTATTTGCCGCATGACTTTGAATTCACAAGTAAATAAGCATAGGTAGATGAATCTGCTTTTTGTTATAGTGATTTGAGTTTAACTCACCACACACAGGAATATATGGTCTTGGTAGGCAACTCTTATATGTAATCTCTCATTGAAAGATTTGATTCTTTTGGTTTTAGTTTACAGTAAAATTGTCAAATTCAATTTCTTATATGCCTGTTCGATTTCTGATACGTTCATGTAGATAGTGATTTCCAACATTTTATGTTGGTTGACTCTATGCAATAATTGGTGTCACAGGGTTGGGTTCACAAATTAAGATTCTTAAAAACATAATTTTTAACGAGAAATGAATTATTTCAAATTCGAATTTTGAGGTTCCAAATGCCCACAAATGTAGTCTCAGTAAATCTAAGTTGTACAATCAGGATTCTTGGCTTTCTCGTAGTTAATAATGGGCTTTGTATTTTCTTAAATATTATTGAATTTTTAGGATGATACAGGTTGTTGATATTCCCACTTTCTTGCTTTTGTACTGCATTTGAACATGTCATGATGCCCAGATCTCGATATAGTACTTACATTCTCGATGTAACATTCATATTTGAAGTTGTTTTATTGAATCAGGATGGTAAGTGCAGTTTGACGTAGGAGCATTTTAGCAGTGCCTATCCTTTTGAAGTTTTTGAGCAGAGATCACGATCTTTTTCTATAATATAATGAGATAACTGCCAGTCAGAGGCACCATTCAACCTATAGCTTTGTTCATTATCAAGCAAAGAAGAAGAATTTGATTACGACTAGACGGATCTTTTTGGGCTGGAGTGACATCAGTTCTAACTTGGGATGAAGGTGGTTTTGATTGTTAACATTACTGGTGTCAAAAAGCCTGCTTTGTCTGCAGCTCTCATGTGAATAGTGAAATGATACTGGAATTTGTATGGATGAACATGTGCAAGATCGTGGTCTGACTCTTGGAATACGTGCAGGTTTTAGGTTTTGGTTATCCTTTGAATACAGGAGTTGCTAATTGATTTCATACTAGGCCTTTTGAAAGCTTGGAATGCATTGCCTGTTTGCAATTGGGAGTATGTAATTACTGAGCTTGGTAATGTTTGGTCATTTTTCCAGCTCCGCTGGAAGTCTGAACACCCAGAGGATATTGCTAAGCTTTTATATTTGAATAATTAAAAATGGAATCTGAGACTTTGACCACAGGCCATCGGTCGAGCGTTCTTCAGCGGGTGCTTGCTTCTGCTGTACCTGTGGTTTGGATTGCTATCAGCTACGTAGACCCTGGAAAGTGGGCTGCAACTGTTGAGGGGGGAGCTCGCTTTGGTTTCGATGTGGTGTCACTCATGCTTATGTTTAATTGTGTCGCAATTCTGTGTCAGTACCTTTCAGCTCGTATTGCTGTGGTCACTGGCAAAGATCTTACCCAGGTAGTCATTTGCCTTCAGCATTTTATTGTGCAAGAGGTGCATAAATTATTTTTGAGCCTGGACATCTTTAGTGACTTTAGAATAAGAATTTGTAGATATTGGGAAATGAGGAGTCGACTAGAATGAGCTTTACATGATTTATTATACTCATTATGGTCTATTAACTCATTTTTAAAGTATTTGCATTAATTACTAAGAAAAATAGTCATCTCACGGGAGTGTTTGTTTCCTTCAATTTTGAACCCCATAATGATCAGACTAAGCTTACATTTAAGAAAGAACAGTTTATATTCCTCTTCTGATGAAAGGTATAAATGTATTCCTATTCTTTATGAGCTTGTAATCTTAAGAACTGTGATATATTTTCTAGGGGGTACGAAATGTACTAGATTGTCCTAGTTATATATTTCTCCTAATAATGTAATGGTATTTAGAGTTCAACTGGTCTCCCTCCTCTCCCTACACTCTTCCAATCGACTGTTCATTTATTTTTATACCTAAATTTTATGCATTATTCTGTTTTGAGAGTTTCTTATTTTACGTAAATGTTATGCTAACTGAATGTCCCTGCTGTTGTCAAAGATTTGCAGTGAGGAATATGACAATGTAATATGCTTATTGTTAGGAGTTCAAGCTGAGATCTCGATAATTGCATTGGACCTCATGATGGTGATTTTACTTTTTCTTAAAACCATTTGAAGTTAGTTGTTGCCTATTCCACTATCTTTTGTCTTAATCATATATTTAACTGATTCTGGTAGGTTCTGGGCACTGCTTACGGACTTCATGCTATCTTTGGAATTGATCTATTTAACTGTGTTTTTTTAACGGGCATTGATGCCATTCTATTTCCATTTCTTGCTACCCACCTTGTAAGTTTTCCTAATTGCATTTTGTCACAATTTTTAAAGCGTGACCGATGCAAAATTAAATAGTATTGTGACTTCATCAATACGGTTGCAGGAGAATGGCAAGGCAAAGTTCTTATCCGTATGCTTGACAATCTTAATTCTACTCTCTTATGTTTTTGGAGTTCTGACAAGTCAACCGGAAAGCTCATTTTCCATGGTTGGGATACTTGCAAAGTTGAATGGGGAAAGTGCATATGCCTTGATGAGTCTCCTTGGAGCAAGTATAACGCCTCACAATTTTTACCTCCATTCATCTATTGTACAGGTCTCTCTCTCTCTACACACACGTTTGTGCACGCTCTTTTGCTCTCGCATTTGTGCATGCTTGCATATAATCTATTTTTTTGGATTCATGTTTGCTGCACTTGACAGTACTTCCATGCTGTGGCTGTGCCTTCAATTACAGGGTTCTTAAGAAAATTATTCTGCCACGATTCTTGTATGCCTTCAAGACTATTTCTTCAATTTTTAGCCTATGGAAGTAGAAATATGATCATTGTGAATTGTATTTGTGTCGCTCATTCCCCGAAATTTTTAATGCACTTTTCCTTCATTTTATTTTCCTGATTGATACTTTGGTACATTGTGATTTGGATTTTTATCAAGTTGTCAACTTGAAAAATTTTGTGCATTTGACATAATCAACTTCATATCATCATATGATTATTTACACCTGTGCACACTTTGAGTTAGTGGTAGGTAGAGTGCTCCAACAATAACTTATTTTAATGATTTTTCTGATCGACATCAAGCTTTTGCAATCAATAATACTTTGGGTTAGTGGTGCCTAGGGTACATGCGCATCTTTTCTTGTTTATTCATCTTTTATGTTGGTTATTTTTTCTTTACAGATTAAAGAACTCTCCTTTTTTTCCATCATTCCTTTATTTTGCAGCAAGATCGAGTGCCAACTAATGTGTCTATAGGGGCCTTGTGCCATGACCATTTTATCGCCACTCTATGCATCTTAAGCGGCATTTTTCTGGTGAACTGTATGCTAATGAACTTGGCAGCCAATGTGTTCTACAGTACAGGCCTCGTTTTGCTCACTTTTCAGGATGCATTGTCATTGCTGGATCAGGTTGAGGTCTGATATGCAAAATATTATCTTGCCTATCAGCCATATTCGGTTGTTGTTTCCTCGTGTCTACATTCTAATGGAAATCTCTTGACAATAACGCAGGTATTTAAGAGTTCGATAGCTTCATTGGTCTTGGTTCTGATAGTGTTTTTCTCTAATCAAATAATAGCATTAACATGGAGTCGGGGTAGGCAAGTCATTATCCATGATTTCTTTGGAATGGACATTCCTGGTTGGCTTCATCGCGCAACCATCAGAATAATTGCCATCATTCCAGCCCTTTATTGCGTGTGGAATTCAGGAGCTGAAGGTATATATCAACTCCTGATCTTTACACAGGTTATGGTTGCTCTTCTTCTACCATCTTCTGTTATTCCCCTATTCCGCATTGCTTCATCCAGATCAGTTATGGGTGCTTATAAGGTTTCACAGCTGGTTGAGTTTTTCGCTTTAGTCTCGTTTATTGGTATGCTGGGAATAAAGATTATTTTTGTCATAGAGATGATATTCGGCAATAGTGATTGGGTTAATAATTTGAAGTGGAGCATCGGGGGTACCTTGTCTATTTCTTATTTTATTCTTCTGGCCACAGCTTGTGTTTTTCTCTGTTTGATGCTTTGGCTAGCAACCACTCCATTGAAATCTGCAAGTCAGGTGCTGAACTGGGAGGTCAAATTTTCTGTGCCGGAGGCATCTGCACAGAGAGACCAGATAGAAATTAGTGAAGCCCAATATCAAATAGACAAGGCTGCAGGAAAGCAAGTGCCTGCAGTGTTGGATAAATCTCTTGGAAGCCATCAAAACATATCAATTCCAAGTCCTGGGCTAAAGACTGAAATTCTGTTGGATTCTGAGAGTAATCTTGATTTGACCACAATTCAGAAGAATAAATCTGAAATCACATTATTAGGTCCTTCTGTGTGCTCTCCTGAGTTGTCTGCAACCATTGGAGAGACAGCTATGGTTAAACCTGTTTGCAAGGTTCCTCAAGATGAATCTATTGATGTCATCACCTTCAACACAGAGTCAAAAGACAGAGTGGAAAAGACTTTGACTATAGAGGCAAGCAACCAGGATGAGAGGGATGGTGGAGAACCTTTGGAGCCTGACGAATCAACAAAAGATGTTTCTGAAATCATCCAGTCTTCGACATCTGAAGGTCCAGGATCATTTAGAAGTCTTAGTGGAAAAGGTGATGATTTAGGAAGTGGCCCTGGAAGTCTATCGAGACTAGCTGGACTAGGCCGTGCTGCAAGGCGCCAATTAACTGTAATTCTTGATGAATTTTGGGGACAGCTGTTTGATTTCCATGGGCAAGCTACTCAAGAAGCCAAGGCTAAGAAACTGGATGTTTTACTGGGGATTGATTCAAAGGTAGATCCGAAGTCTTCCTTTGCATCAGTTAAAGTTGAAGGCATTACTACAGAGTCTACTGGATATTCTCCAACTATGGGTGGAAGAGGATCTGACTTGAGAACATCTAGTCTTTACAGTTCTCCCCTTCAACAGATTGGACGTGGTGGTATGGAGTCCTCTCTTCGGGTTCAGCAAGGGTCACCAATGTGGTCGACCCAGATGCAGTTATTTGACGCATATGTGCAAAGTTCCAACAACAATGCACTTGACTCTGGGGAGAGGCGTTATTACAGTATGCACGTTCCAGCATCTTCTGCTGGCTATGACCAACAGCCGGTCACTATTCATGGTTATCAATTGGCTTCCTATCTCAGTCGAACGTCTAAAGAAAAAGATTCTGATTGTTTAAATGCTCAATTGGAATCGTTAAACCAGAAGTCCTCACCATTGATCAAATCAAACTACGTAGATTCATTTGCTCGTCCCATGAGACAGAAGCCACAGAGCGGGTTGAGCGCTCTCAGGCCACCTGGTTTTCATAACATTCCTGTTTCTCGAAACAGTTCATTGAAATCTGAACGAGCAGTTCATGACCTTTCCTCTCCTGAGCCTGTGGATTACACTAAGAACTCAGTCAATGTCAAGAAATATTACAGTTTACCTGACATATCAGGACTTCGTATCCCTCAGCAAGACTATTCTCTGTCTGGTAACAGCTCTCAATGGAAGAATCAGGTGGGATATGGGCAATCCATTAGCCGCCTAGCACCTGTGCAAACCTGTTCCAGCACTTCTTCGTGGGCTGTTACTGCTTTGGGATTTGGTGAACTCTCTCCCTCAGAAGTCTGTAGAGATGCTTTTTCCTTACAATATGCTTCAAGTTCAGGGGCTGGTTCCTTGTGGTCCAAGCAGCCTTACGAAAAATTTGGCGTGGCTGATAAATCTCCTGCAAAAACTCAAGAATCTGCAATGTCGATTGATTTGGAAGCAAAGATTCTGCAGTCTTTCAGAAGTTGCATTTTAAAGCTTCTGAAGTTGGAAGGATCTGATTGGTTGTTTAGACAAAATGATGGTGCTGATGAAGATCTTATAGATCGAGTGGCTGTAAGGGAGAGAGTCCTGTATGAAGTTGAAACTGGGGGTTTAGACAGGAAGCTTGGTTCTGGAATAAAGATAGACGAGACAGACTATATGAAGTTGCCGTCGATTCCTCATTGTGGTGATGGATGTGTTTGGAGAGTAGATCTTGTTGTAAGCTTCGGGGTATGGTGCATTCACAGGATTCTTGATCTTTCACTCATGGAAAGCCGGCCTGAACTCTGGGGAAAATATACATATGTACTTAATCGTCTTCAGGTAAATGCTAATTCTTTTTTTCTTTTTTTTTTCCTTGTACCTTCTTTAGATCGCCTTTCACTCTTAATTTCTTTTGTTACTATTTTGCCCCTCTTACCAATTTACGAAATAGAAAATCAGTAATTTCTGCTAATGAATTTTCCTTTAGATCAGTCTCTCTCCGCAAAGAACATGTATTTGTATTGTATTAAGCTCTTGATTATCCAAAATTTTTATATAAAAATTCCTAGAATTTCTTTGGGGGGTTTTGAGTTTGTGATGGGGTGTTTGTTTGGAGTAAGGCAGTTAATGTTGCTATCTGATAGTCGTTCAGTAAAGTAATGCCCCTGTACTCATTGTGTCCTTGTACTTTAAAGGACTTCACATTTTACAACATTAAATCTCTATCTTTAATCATCTTTCTTGAGAGAATTATTTCTCAAACATAGGTGGTTTAAGAAGGTGCTGTTTTATCGAGAAAATGGAAGTGCTTTTAGTCTAGAGACGGTACCACCCCCCAACCCCCGTTCCCTTTTTTCGTCAATAACATTTTTATTCTGTTGTCTGCAGTTCTTCAATGACCTTTGATTACATGTATGCATCTTTTCTGCAGGGGATTATTGATCTAGCCTATTCCAAACCTCGTTCTCCAATGGCTCCCTGCTTCTGCCTTCAGCTTTCAGTAGACTACCAGCAAAGGTCAAGTCCCCCGATTTCAAATGGGAGCTTGCCCCCACCTCCAAAGCTGGGTCGGGGAAAATTTACAACTGCAGCTTCGCTTTTAGATGTCACCAAAGATGTTGAAATTGCTATATCTTGCAGAAAGGGACGAACAGGCACTGCAGCTGGTGACGTTGCTTTCCCCAAGGGAAAAGAAAATTTGGCATCTGTACTGAAACGCTACAAGCGTCGTTTGTCAAATAAACCAGTTGGATATCCGGAAGTCGGACCTGGGCTGAACAAGGTCCCACCATCATCTTCCCAGGGCTTGTAACCTTTGTTCTCTGTTTGTAGAAGCCAGGTGTTAAATGCTGTTTGGGTTGCTTGATTTTGTGTAACGACTCATACATGGCGTCAAGATGCGCCTGGCTGCTATGAACTTGCCCTCTCTTGTATTAAATCTTTGTTGTTTATTTAGTTTTCATGTACTTTTATCATGTATACATAGGAAGGATATAATGTACTGAATGTAGACCAAAATGAGGAGAAAAAAAGGTGGAAATATATTTATTGCCATGGGAGCTGCTTCTTTCACCCTTTCAATTTTACAGGTCAAATTGTGAAGCGATGAAGCTTAGAATTCAAACTCATAATATTAATAAGTTATCATCTGAGTTTTTGTTTGCTGCAGAAATCAAGTCCTTGCTGGCTGGGCATACCATCTCTGTTTTCCATTTTAGGTAATTTTTGTGTCTTCCATTGCTTGTTGAATTCCTTAAAATTCTCACCCCTCTAGTAAAAGCATTAAGATACAAGGAATAAATTATAATTTCAAGGACATCTAGTTCTCCCAGCATGTGAACTCACTGAGTCATATGTTCACTCTGCACTTGAACCATGAGTTCATTGGTTAATTTGAATCTATGAAGTCACGAGTTCGTTGGTGAGTTTAAACGTATAGGCTTACTGAGTCACGAGTCATTGGTAAAAATGTAAAGATTGTTATATGATTTTTTGTCACGTGTCATTATTGACATTTATCTCGTTGATAATCGGGTATCATAAAATAAAAGTTAGGAGTGGAAGTGATGAAAAATTGATTGAAGAATCAAATAATTAATTGCCAAAAAAACAAAAAAAAGAGAATGATATTAGGATCAGGACCCATTGGTTTCTCTTCTGAAAAGGATAAGTTTCTTCCCATTGGAAAAGTATAGGTAGGAATAATTTAAGGCAGGTCACAAACAACGTTAAATCTCACGGACTAACGTCCGTTTTGTCACAATATTCTATCTCAACTTAATAAATGAAAAAAAAAAATCCAGAAATTTAATATCCTTCTAGGATGACAAAACGGCTCGTCGACTCGGGACTCAAGCTCGGTCCGGAAAAAGCCCTAGTTGAGGTGCGGGCTGCCCTAAAAAAAAACTTGCCTGCTACCTTTTATTTTCTTTTAATTTTAGTTGTAATTTTTTTTATATGTTAATATTTAGTTATTATTTATAATACGTATAAATTGAATAAATTTTAAATTCTTAAGAAAATTAGATTTGTTATAAATTTTTTTAGAAAAAAAAAAGGGGCCGGCGAGCTAAGCCGAAAGCTCAAGTCGAGTCTAAATTTTTTGACCGAGCTTTTGCTTGGCTCGGCTCAGCTCAGCTCGGGCCAAAAAAAGTTCGAAGTATTTTTACTCGAGCCGAGCTCGGGCAAAAAGTTTCGGCTCGTTGACATCCCTATATCATTCCTTCGTATTTTTTCAGTCTTGTGTTCCTTCCTACTAGGGGTGGGCATGTATTGGGTTGTGTCGGTTTTTGTTTCAACCCAAACCCAATCCAACATGATCGGTTTGATCAAAATTTAACCCAACCAACCCAACCCAATCCGTGTAAAGGTTGAAACCCAACTCAATCCAACCCAATCAAGTATCGGTCGAGTTGAATTGGATTAGTCGGTTTGGGTTGACTTGTCAACAAAAATTAAAGTTATCCAATTTTCTATTATACTAAATTTGGATAGACAAGATTAAATAGTAAATGAATAAATAAATAAAATTATTTATTATCTTATTCAATCATCATTAGTCGAGCTCACAAAGAACAAAATACATTTAACATAGCATGGAAAACTTATACTACATTTATTGTGGGAAGGACAGTAAGCTCATCCTCTAAAATGCACCAAGGTAATTAGAGTTACACTATTCACTCATACTTTTTGGATTCTTTTTAACTTTTTAGATATTTTATTTTATTTCTTTTTCTTTTTTTCTTTTAAAGTAGGTGGGTCGGGTTGCGCGGGTTTATTCGATTTTCATGAATTAACCCATAACTCAATTCGTCTACACAGCCACCCCACCCAACCCGTGTAAAAACAACAAAAAAATCGACCCAAATCGATCGGGTTGGTTCGATTTTGACGGATTCGGTCGAGTTTTATCCACCCCTACTTCCTACCTTAGATCATGCTCGTGTGCAAATCGTGTAAGATAAAGATATAGCAGAAATTCTAATGAATAGATCCAAAACGTACACAATTTATCAAACCAGACAAACATCAAGCATTTGTTACTTGGGCATGGCAAATTCACAATTTAAAAATTATGAGTCTCTTTTGAGTCCTAATTTTTTTTCCCACAATGTATTTTAAAATAATATTTTCATAGAGAATGTGTGGTTAAAAAATGACGAAATATTTTGAATTTGTATTTGATATTATTTTATTGAAGAATGTATTTTTAAAAATGAGATGATGAAAAATTTATTAAAAACTAGTTTTTGCCCATGCATCGTGTTATTTTGAAGGTAATGTTAACGTATTAAATATATAAAGTTATGTTAAATTATCGTGAATTACATTTTGAATGTTAGATATGAGCCATTGAAATCATCCAAATTGAATCATTAGTATTATGTTGAATTTCAATTATGTTTTAATGTCAATATTATTAAAACTTCATTTACGTAAATTTGGATGGCGACGATCTCATATTTTAGGTACTCCCATGGTGTAGGGCATGATTTAATTTTACTCCAACATCGAATTTCAATTTTATTGTAAATATGGATTTTTCATGTAATTTGTAATCAAACTCAAATAAAGAAGGAATGTACTAACATTGATATCTTTAATCTATGTAGGTGAGACTAATTCGACGAATAAACACCCATGATAATCACAACCAGTCCACGAACAATTATTTGTTTCATGCACACCGCAGTTTGACATCAATCTGGACTCAAAATGATGGTTATTATACTTCATTAACGTCAACATTTACTACTTTAAATAAGCTATGGCAGTAGCAAATAATAGATTTTATAAAGGTGTAGATGAAGACTCAAACAACATTGTACTATCTCAATTTGATTTCAATTGACACGCTAACAAAATTAGTGAATATTACGAAGGATAATGTTAAAATAACAGTCTTTGAACAGTTGACTTTGGTATGTGGCTACTTCTATCGTTCGATACTCTATAACTTGGCTGCTTCACAATGAACATTGTACGTATGGCTGCTTAAAGATTCCATCTGTGCTACGTAGAATGGAAAGACATCAAAGGCAAAATCATTGGTGTGTTATAATAAAATAAATTTTCGAACTTAAGAGTTGAGAGATGCCTATAGAGTACAAACTGCATGCAAGATGTTGAATGTTATGAAAGGTATATATATATATATAATGTAGCATTTTCATCATCTTCAACCCATATAGCAGCTACTTGAGATGATGTATGTGTATTGAAAACTCTTTGATCAAGTCCTGGATAGTAACGTATTTGTAATTGATGATGATGGAAGTTACTTATATCACTTAAAGACTTAAAAAATTTACCGTATGGATTTGTTTTCAAGATTTGAATTAAAACAATCAACGTAGATTCAACAAAGTTTGATGAAATTTTCATACGATTTTCAATTTCATTGTTTGTATCGTAAAAATATAATTGCATATAAGAAGACGTATTATTTTGTGGCATAAGTTCATTTACATAATGATGTACTTGTCCTTAAACTCTGAATGTGTAAATACATTTATATATTTTAAAGAGTTATTTATCGTATTTCAACCAAATGAAGTGAAAGCAAAATGATTATTATATCCCCTTGCAATTTTTTTAATTCCATACAATAAACTTCTTTAGATGTAAATAAGTTATACAATTCAGCTGGTGAGTCACACATAAGAAGCTTCTTTTTCATCAGAATAACAGAAACCTTTACTTTCTCTATAAAACTTGCATGCCTTATAATGTTTACAGAAAGTAGAAGTTGGTAATATAAATGCCGTAGGTGGTATGTTCACTTGAAAGTTCCTTCTAATTCATAATTCAAAATATTATGTGTTTCTTGATTTGAAGTTAAAGTGTCAAAATGTTGATAAATTCTTGATTCATGTAGTTGGACAATAGGAGAATTATTTTCAGATAACATAGTGTCATTTCTCCTTTTATGATAAACACTGTAATAAGTTATAAGTTTATTTTACATCTCTCTTTGTCTTTGAATTCGTTGTTGATGAATGGAATCTCTGTAAAACTCATTTCCATTTCCCGAGAGAGCATCCAAGTTATCAAAGGAATTGTCTTCATGAACAGATGTTTCCAAAATATCAATCACGATAGTTGTATCAACTAAGGCAATTGAAGAGCACTATTAGTTTTACTTGAAATACATAGAAATTGAAAATCAATAATTTAAACTCCAAAAATCAACTTGATCATATAAGAATTGCAAAAGGTAATAGGATAATCTATTCGTAAAAGGCAAACTAAATATTTTTTTTACATCAATTGAAGAAAGAAATGCTAGAATCAAACGCTCTGTTTTACATTACTAAGATTGAAACGTTATAAGAATGATTTTTTTTTTTTTTTTGCAATTCAATTGATTTTTAGGAGCCCAAAATCCTGACAGTCAGTAGTTTTTTTGTAAGCTTAGGTAAGATTTTTTTTATATAAAAAACCTTGGAAGGCACCCCGCGAAATATAGAAGAATTGGAAAAAAATTCGGTGCCATGGATCGAATTTTTCAGCCATGGCACCGAAAAATTCGGTCATGCCATGACCAAAAAATTCGATGCGTACCGTGTGCGGACACGCACCGAAACATTCGGTTTTATGGACCGAATTTTTCAGTCATGGGACCGAAAAATTCGATCATGCCATGTTTTTTTTTCAGGAGACCGAATTTTTTGGCCATGGCACCGAAAAATTCGGTCATGCCTTGACTAAACATTCGGAGGCATGGCACCGAATTTTTCGGAGTGCCACATTTTTTAATTTTTTTACATTATTTTTTTGTACAAATACGATTTTACTGACTGAAAAAACAAATGAATATATGGGGAAAAAGATATTTTACAAAATATAAATTGCAATGCTTGGATAACAATTGTATCTCGAACACAATCATGAAAGTAGTAATAACTGGGAACAAAAAACTGCAATGATAATAGGGAACCTTATGGGAAAATAGAAAACCTTGAATTCTCTGTCTCTCTCTATCTAAAAGAGGTTGAACTGAAATTTTTTTGCTCGGAGAAATTTTGCGATAGCTTCCACCACGTCAAAAGTAAAAACCTAAAAATGGTGCAATTACATTAGTAAAGTGCATACAATTAAATAAGAGGATCTAATAAAGAACACTTCAAGAATCAAGCAGAAACTCAATCATGAAGCAGTGAAGATGTTCTTCTCATAGCAATAAAACTGAATGAGAGTGCAAAGTTTAGGAACAAGAAATGTATATAGAACATTTAAAAATTGTGAAAGGTAAGTAATAAAAATGTAATGGGAAACTGAAACAAAATTACTGTAAAAACTTTGCATTGTAACAAGATACTAACCACCTATTCAGATGCAGCAGCAGATGAATTCTTATTAAATTTTCTTACTAGGTCGTGTGGATTGAATGAAGAAGAGAAATGAAGATTTATTTTATTCCTACCGCCATCACCACCTCACTTTCTTTCCATCTATAATTATCTTTTTGCATGAGACATTATAATTTCACCAGCAGCTACAGTAACCACCGCCTCATTCCCATTTAGTAAAAAACTATGGCTGTGATATTTTGTATTCAACATAATCGGCTACATTAATTTAATTTGCCAGGTCGTGCGGATTGAATGAAGAAGAGAAATGAAGATTTATTTTATTCCTACCGCCATCACCGCCTCACTTTCTTTCCATTTATAATTATCTTTTTGCATGAGACATTATAATTTCACCAGCAGTTACAGTAACTACCGCCTCATTCCCATTTAGTAAAAAACTATGGCTGGGATATTTTGTATTCAACATAACCGGCTACATTAATTTAATTTGCCAGGTCGTGCGAATTGAATGAAGAAGAGAAATGAAGATTTATTTTATTCTTACCGCCATCACCGCCTCACTTTCTTTCCATTTATAATTATCTTTTTGCATGAGACATTATAATTTCACCAGCAGCTACAGTAACTACCGCCTCATTCCCATTTAGTAAAAAACTATGGTTGGGATATTTTGTATTCAACATAACCGACTACATTAATTTAATTTGCCAGGTCGTGCGGATTGAATGAAGAAGAGAAATGAAGATTTATTTTATTCCTACCGCCATCACCGCCTCACTTTCTTTCCATTTATAATTATCTTTTTGCATGAGACATTATAATTTCACCAGCAGCTACAGTAACTACCGCCTCATTCCCATTTAGTAAAAAACTATGGCTGGGATATTTTGTATTCAACATAACCGGCTACATTAATTTAATTTGCCAGGTCGTGTGGATTGAATGAAGAAGAGAAATGAAGATTTATTTTATTCATACCGCCATCACCGCCTCACTTTCTTTCCATTTATAATTATCTTTTTGCATGAGACATTATAATTTCACTAGCAGCTACAGTAACTACCGCCTCATTCCCATTTAGTCAAAAACTATGGCTGGGATATTTTGTATTCAACATAACCGGCTACATTAATTTGTCTGGGATGAATAGTGAAACAGTAGTTAGTTACAATAGTGTGAAAAGGAGGATTCAAATTAACAGTAAATTTGGGATCCCCTCTTTTAAGGTAAAAGAAGAAAATGAAAAAAAAAGGCGCAAAGACACGTTTTCGAATGAAAAGGAAAACAAAACGACGCGGTCACGACATACGAAGTCTATTTTCCCAACACAAGTGATTGCACTTGTGCACTTAAAAAAATCCTCGCACATCGCCGAGACATCGTGTCCGCACATTGCGGATACCGTGTCCTGCTAGTGTCCGCAATGTGCGGACACCAATGCATGATATCCGCACGTCACGGACACCAGGGAGACACTGTGTTCGTGATGTGCGTACAACACACGGTCTCCGAATTATTCGGAGACACCGTGTGCGTGTCTCCGAATAATTCGGTGTCGGTGTCTCCGAATTATTCGGCGACACCGTGTGTGTGTCGTCGAATTATTCAGAGACACCGTTATTCGAAGACACCGCGCACACGGTGTCTCCGAATTATTCGACGACACCGTGTGTGTGTGGCCGAATAATTCGGAGACACCGCACACATGGTGTCTCCGAATTATTTGGCGACACCGTGTGCGTGTCGTCGAATTATTCGGAGACACCATGTGTGTCTCCGAATTATTCGGTATGCGTCGTGTGTACATGGGAAACAAGATATTTTACAAAATATAAATTGCAATGCTTGGATAACAATTGTATCTCGAACACAATCATAACAGTAGTAATAACTGGGAACAAAAAAATTGCAGTAATAATAGGGAACATTATGGAAAAATAGCAAACCTTGAATTCTCTGTCTCTCTCTATCTAAAAGAAGTTGAACTGAAATTTATTTTGCTCGGAGAAAATTTTGGAACAGCTTCCACCACGTCGAAAGTAAAAACCTGAAAACTGAAACGGTGCAATTACATTAGTTTGGTTTGACTACAATTTCTTCATAAGTTATTCAAACTCTCACCTGAGAAATATATAGATGCAGATACACTCTCTGCGATGTGCAGAGAATTTTTTGTTTTTTTTATGTTTGAAAGAAGTCTTGATTCGTGTCCTCGATGTGCAGACATCATGCCCTGGTGTCCGCACATCGTGGAAACCGTGTCTCGTTGGCAGAGCATGGTGTCCGGACATCACGGACACTGACTAGACACCGTGTCCGCGATGGGCAGACACCATGCCCTAGTGTCCTCACATCGCGGACACGGTGTCTCCGCAATGTGTGGAGAATTTTTTTTCATGTTCGAAAGAAGTCTTGATTTGCAATCACTTGTATTTCATCTCCGAATTATTCGGAGACACTGCTTCAATGTCTCCGCACAATTCGAAGACATCGTCCACACGGTGTCTCTGAATTATTAAATGCATGTCAACAAGAATCTAAAAACCGAGTATGCATGTTCATGGCCTTTCATTTCAAAACAAGTTTCCGAATAATTAAGGGAACCGTGTGTGTGGCTCCGAATAATTCGGAGACACCGCGCACACGGTGTCCAAAAGCGTGGAGCCATAACATCCGAAAACTATTTTTCCAACACAAATGATTGCACTTGTACACAAAAAAAATCATCCACACATTGCGGAGACATCGTGTCCGCGATGTGCGGACACCATGCCCTGGTGTCCGCATATCGCGGACACCGTGTCCCACTGGCATAGCACGGTGTCCGCACATTGCGAACACGGTGTCTTTGAATAATATAAGTAGCATGAGACATCATAACAAAGGTTACAGAAAGAAAATGGTCATAATTATTTTCTTTTATATATCTATTTTCACATTTATATAGCACTAAAAAAATCCTGTGAAATTCGTCACCGTAGAATTTGGGACACGAGCTCCACATGACCGAAGAATTCGGCGTCTGCGTTAAGCTCATGTCCCATTTGTGCCACAAAATTCTGTGGAGCTCAGTGTCTCCAAATAATTCGGAGACACCGTGTGCGCGGTGCACACACGGTGTGCCCGAATTATTCGGAAACACCGTGCCCGCATAATTCAGCCGACACTTCACAGAATACGAATCTCGTGCCTCGCTTCCACATAATATATAATTACTAATATTTTTTTTTGCTCAATGACATTTTCATACATTCTTCTATATCCTCAATAACATTTTCATGGCTTCTTCTACATACAGTAACTTATGAACGGAACATGATTTTCAAAAATTCAACATCTTTTCACATTAATTTACTTTTGCTAAAAGAAAAGACATTTTCATGGCTTCTCCTATTTACAGTAACTTATGAAATGAACATTATTTTCAAATTTAACATCTTTTGACATATCTCTTCTGACATTTTTTTCCAATGAACAAAAATCAATTATCGACAAACAACCAAAAACTATCTTGTATAAATAGAAACATTAAGGAGCAACCACAGTACAACAATTAATGATAGCATCATCTCCATTCTCTCTAAATTAAAAAACTTATGAACTTTTTGTAAATTTTTTTAAAAAAAAACTTTAGAAAAGAAGAATAACAGGAACTTTAAGAAAAAAAAATCAAACCTTTTGAAGATTTTTCTATCTCTCTAAAGAAGTTGAAGAAGAAGGTATACTCTGTTTGAATTTTTGGATAGACGTTTGATTTTGTTTGTAATGGAGAAGAAAGAAATTGATGAATGAAAATGAAGGAGGAGGATAAACTAGATATTTGTTATTGAATGTCGGTTTAATTAAAATTGAGAAGTTGGCTATCTCACAAAAATCAGAATTTAGATATTTAAAATATGAGCTGAAATTGAAATACCAATTAATCAACTAAGGAGGCCATCTCATTGTAGCAAAACCGGATTGAAGCAAGGCAAATGTGAAAATTCGTGTGACAAAAATGAATAGTGACTCCAAGGTTCTCTCTTTTAATATAGGAGTGAGCTGAAATTGAAATACCAATTAGTCAACTAAGGAGGCCATCTCATTGTAGCAAAACCGGATTGAAGCAAGGCAAATGTGAAAACTCGTGTGACAAAAATGAATAGTGACTCCAATGTTCCCTCTTTTAATATAGGAGTGATAATGGAAACCTAACAAAGGTTAATTTTCACCTTGCCACTAGATAAGAGAACAAGATGCACCGAACCTAAATTATGTATAGAGACATAATTCTTTTTCAATTTCACCATTCTCACGTAATGTATGGATAATAATAAGTAGCAATTATATAATTGTATGATTGAAATTAATGCTTTTGACTGGATTTATTATAAATTGAATGGCTAAATGTTTTGTGGTAAAATATCATTTGAGACCACAAAAATGAAGAAACCAACAACGTGACTTGTTAATTTTTATTATTTTTTTATCTACTAAGACATCAATTCTCCTTGTTTGACATTATCTATCTATAATAAAAGAGTGAGTTGTGTTGGGCACTGTTCATAAGTTGTTGGCTCGGCTCGGCTCGACTGAGTTAGTTTTTTTTTTTGGGTATCTGCGAGCCTAGCTCTGCTCACCTAAGCCGTCTCAGCCGTTTTTTTTTCGTTTGATTCGGTATTTTAAATTACAAATATGCGCTTTAAACGATTTAAATTTTTTGAAAATGTTGAAGTGCGTACATGATAAATATATGGTCGATAAATCTTAAATATCAAAAATAATTTTACATTAATTGTGAAACGTAAAGTCGTGATTGTTTATGTTTCTTTTCAATCTCAACCATATTCTGATGTCCTTTTTTAACTTTATTTTTCCTACAACATTTGATTCGATATTTCACGATATGAATATCCATTTGGATCGATTTGAATTTTTTTTTAAAAAAAACTTACAATGTGATAATAATAAATATATTATCGATTAGGTTTAAATATAAAAATTATCTTAAATTATTAAGCGTAAAATCATAATCGATAATTTTTCTTTTCTACCTACTCTCAACTCTCCATACTCACACTAATTTCTTTCAATTTCATTTTTATTCAGTTTTTATCTTAAATTAAACCAGTTTTTTTTTCATTCAGTATTTTATCTTAAATTATTAAACGTAAAATCATAATCGTTAATTTTCCTTTTTTACCCACCCTCAACCCCCATACTCAAACTAATTTCTCTCAATTTCATTTTTCTTTAGTTTTTATCTTAAATTAAGCCAATTTTTTTTTTACGTTTCATTCAGTATTTTAAGTTACAAACATGCGTTTTAAGCGATTTAAAATTTGTTGAAAATGTTGAAGTGCAACCATGATAAATATATGGTCGATAAATTTTAAATATAAAAAATAATTTTACATTAATTGTGAAACATAAAGTCATGATTGTTTATGTTTCTTTTCAATCTCAACCCCATTTTAATGTCTTTTTTTCGAACTTTATTTTCCCTACAACGTTTGATTCAATATTTCACGATATGAATATTCATTTGTATCGATTTAAATTTTTTTTAAAAAACTTAAAATGTGATAATAATAAATATATTGTCGATTAAGTTTCAATATAAAATTATCTTAAATTATTATCTACTTATAATAAAAGAGTGAGTTGGGTTGGACACTGTTCATTAGCCGTTGGCTCAGCTCGACTCGGTTGAGTTTGATTTTTTTTTTTGGGTATCTGCAAGCTGAACAAAATGGCTTTCTGGCCCGGCTCGACTCACCTAAGTCGTCTCAGTCGTTTTTTTTCATTTGACTCGGTATTTTAAGTTACAAATATGCGTTTTAAACGATTTAAATTTTTTTTGAAAATGTTGAAGTGCGTCCATGATAAATATATGGTCGATAAATCTTAAATATCAAAAATAATTTTACATTAATTGTGAAAGGTAAAGTCATGATTGCTTATGTTTCTTTTCAATCTCAACTATAATCCAATGTCTTTTTTTTCCTACAACGTTTATTTCATGATATGAATATCCATTTGGATCGATTTAATTTTTTTTAAAAAAACTTACAATGTAATAATAATAAATATATTGTCGATTAGGTTTAAATATAAAAATTATCTTAAATTATTAAACGTAAAATCATAATCGATAATTTCTCTTTTCTACCCACCCTCAACCCTCCATACTTACACTAATTTCTTTCAATTTCATTTTTATTCAATTTTTTATCTTAAATTATACCAAATTTTTTCTATTCAGTATTTTATCTTAAATTATTAAACGTAAAATCATAATCGTTAATTTTCCTTTTTTTACCCACCCTCAACCCCATACTCAAACTAATTTCTCTCAATTTCATTTTTCTTCACTTTTTATCTTAAATTAAGCCAATTTTTTTTTACGTTTCGTTCAGTATTTTAAGTTACAAACATGCGTTTTAAGTGATTTAAAATTTGTTAAAAATATTGAAGTACGACCATGATAAATATATGGTCGATAAATTTTAAATATAAAAAATAATTTTACATTAATTGTGAAACGTAAAGTTATGATTGTTTATGTTTCTTTTCAATCTCAACCCCATTCCAATGTCCTTTTTTCGAACTTTATTTTTCCTGCAACGTCTGATTCGATATTTCACGATATGAATATTTATTTGTATCAATTTAAATTTTTTTTAAAAAAAAATTTTAAATGTGATAATAATAAATATATTGTCGATTAAATTTAAATATAAAAATTATCTTAAATTGTTAAATATAAAATCATAATCATTAATTTTTCTTTTCTACCCACCCTACAAAAACTTAAAATGTGATATGCAAGGTCTCTAAAGGTTTGTACAACAAGAAAATTGAGGAAGAAAGAAGAAAAAACAATATCTTGGTAGTTTGTTAGTGTATGAGTGTTTTTAAATTTGAATTGAATTATACTGGTTGTTTATGATGAATAATTCCCCTTTTATTTCTAACTTCCTTTTTTTTATTTGTTTATTTTTCATTGTAACTTTAAAGTTTTCTATTGAATAAGTTTTGTTAAATAAGATTTAATTAGTGATGTTTTCAAAAATAACCAAAAATCAGTCCACACTATTACATAGCCAACTATAAGGCACGTGCCTCTGAATAGTTATATATAAAAATGTCACAAATTACACGTTTCTTATTTTTTCAATAATTATGAACAATTTCCAGTCCTACCAATCACCACTTTTCCTCTAAAAAAATAAAAATAAAAAAAAAAATCAGCTATATCCCCATTCAAGCAAATATAAAACGTTAATTAAAACAAAATACAAAACAACGGTCAAGATTAATCTTCAACTAATCCATATACGGCGGGCCGTCAGTCCCCATTACTCACTCCTCCAACAGCCATCCATTAACCAAACTCTCTATTTGGAGCCACAAACCTTTACTAACCACATTACATTGTATATGTCGTCTCCTTTCCATTCTTTCACGTACGGACTGCGCAATCGAGAGCTCCTTACATATTGTCAAGAAAAATAAGTTTTGGATTATGTGGGGATAGAATGTATATTTAACTGATTTAAGAATAAAAATTAAGCTTTTCCGAATTGCACGTGAGAAACGCGAGATTCGACCGAACTACACATAGAGTGGGGGTGATTAGGTGTAAATGCGGAATAATCAAAACTAATTAACCAGCAACATGTCACAAGTTAATTATGTCTAGGTGATTAGTCAAACAATCCAATTAAGCCTATCTTTGAGTACCGCAACAATATCAAGACAATTAAATAAAGCAGTAAACAACACATAATCATTCACGGAGAAACCCAATGTGGGAAAAACTCCAGACACTTTTCCAGTCAAAGATCCACTATAAACTGTCCATTAACTTATAGACCCACCAGCAAAGTTGACAATACAAGTTTTCTGATCTCCCGTCTGAAGTGTGAAGCAGCCCTCCTGGAATGTGCACACGAACATCAATTCCGGCTCTTCTTTGTAAAGCAGTCCTCCTGGAATAAGCACATGAACTCCAATCCTAAGTCTTTATACAATTTATCTCATGTCGATCTTTCCCAAAGAACTCCCCGTTCTTTAGTTCTTCCTTGATCTTCAATGCATCACAGTTGACGACACAATCTAGCAGCAGATCCAAGCGAAGAATGCAATTCAGTGTTTGATTTGGTTCTTTGATGTTTTCACAAAGTTTGTCACATAAACAATGGAAGGATTGAACTTTGAATATGATGAAGTATGAATTCTCTCAGGAATGTAATATGTTCAACCTCCTCACAGCTGAAAACGCGACGCTAAGAATTTATATGTTGGACGAAATATGTTGTATGTGCCAAGTAAAAATCTTGGGAATAGAAATTAGGTCGGCCGTAAAATAGGTCGCTCGAGCGAGAAGGCAGCTTCGCTCGAGCGATAGTGGGGCAAAGGTTGAGCGAAAGTCTCTGTTCCATCCGCTCGAGCAGCACTTCGGTGAGCAACTAGCGAAAAATCGACGTAAATCCTTCTTGTTCTGAATATGGAGCCCCGAACCCTAAGCTAACATACCTATCAAAACTACCCAAGTCAATTCCTAAACTTTTATAAATGTTCAATTTGGTCAATTTATTCACAGAATCGCCAATACAAAATATAAACCTAACAAACTTTCCATTTGACATTATGTGACAAAGCACAATACAAAACAAACAACAACCTATCAAAACTACCCAAGTCCAACTAAACCAACTGAATGAGCTTCCATGTTGTTAAACATGTATCCTGAAATCAAAAACTCAAAACCCAGTGTAAAAGCATGTGATACATGAGATAAGTGATAAAATACTTATAAGCATTATCAGTGAAAACAAATAGGCTAGTTTGAGATACAGTATTAGTATTAACCAAAACACCATAACCACATTAATACCACAAAACATCAAGAAAACTTAAATAGTCATGCATGAAATGCAACACAATTTGCAATGCGCGTGCTCCCTTTCAGTGCATGATATGCAATGCAACTGTAATGCCACTACTGCAAAATATAAGTGATAACGCAGTAGAAAATGTATCTATGTCTCACACCTACGACCCCTCAGACATATGACATAACAATCATCAATGCAAATGTATATCAGAGTCAAATGTAAAAAAATGTATCTATGTCTCACCCCCAACGACCTCTACAGACAAAGACATAGGCAAAAGATTGGAGATAACCAAGAAGTGTAAAGCATAATATGTCTATACAATATCTACGTCTCACCCCAACGATCCCTACAAACATATGTATTAATATGTTCTTAACAGATAAATGTGTATGATTAGGTCTCCCCCTTACTATACAATCCTCTCCCCCTTTTGTCACAAATGTTGGAAGGACGGAGCAAAATTAGACAACAATACACAAAAGGATGCTAAGAACATACATATCAAGAAAAAAAAAATAATAGATTTATATATCAATGAACTAAACAACTTTTTAAAAAAAAGGACAATACATCATAAGGGAGCCTAATGTCTAGTCAATCGTCAAAGCGTGCATAATCTATAATGAAGATCTATATACTATGTCGCGGGAGCATCATCCTCACCAGAGGCATCATGATCATCATTCCCATAGTCCCAGTGCGCACGGATCTAGCGCAAGAGACGCTGAACATCCGCAACCTCCCTACACAAGGCAGTGACCTCTGCCATCGTCTAAGTCACCTCTGTAAGTGGCCGAGCCTGCTGGCTGATCATAGTAGACATCTGGCCCATCAAGGCGGCCATGGGATCAACAGCCGAAGAAACATGAGGGACAAAAGAAAATGTAGAAGGAGGAACGTCAGAAGTGGACGGAGTCTCACAAGGTGGAATGAAGGACGGATCAGCAGATAGAAGATCACCAATAGGGTCAGCTGGCACTACACGATTAGTAGGCGCAGCCTGAGTAGAAGATTAAGTAGCATGTGATCGACTCTACGAAATAGTGGTATGACCAATCGATCGACCAATCCGATAAGTGGAACCCTCGAGAAAAACAACACCAAGGGCGGTGACCAACCGATGTATAAGGCAAGCATAAAGAAGACCTATCCTACGACTAAGGACTCTGAAAGTTCGAAGAATAGGCTGGCACAGGAAAGTAGGAAGATCAATCGAGTCACCATGAACTAGGGCATATGGAAATCGAGCCCTATCAGATGGTAAAGAAGAAGTGTGTGCCACTAGCCACATGTTCGTGCACACAATGCGCAACAATACCTGTTGCTTGGTCGGGAGCGATCCAGTACGGACTGCAGTCGAACCCCCAGCCAATAGGGTATTGAACACAGTAGAATAAACCACAGTATCTGAAGGACCAGTCACAGCAGAAAGATAAGGAAAGATCGGTGAGGAACCCGAGGAATATGAAGAGACTCGACCAAAACATCAGGAGAGAGCCTAAGAGTATGACCTCTAATATAGACTCTAAATGAGGTATCGCAAACCTCATGGATGTTCGTGAAGAACTCCCGAACCAACATACTAGGAGGGGGAACCAACCCAGTCAACAAAGACTCCCAACCTTGAGAAATGAAAATGGCAGCAATATCAGGGGATAAATCAGCTAAAATAACCTCACGGTCTATGAGGACAGGACGATGTGAGAACTGAGAAGTAACCACCTCGAAAGAAGTGGAAGAAACAAAACGCGCCCGATTGTAGGAGGGAGATCCATTGGTCTACTGTGTGGTGGTCCGAGCTCTCTTTGGCGGCATCTGGAACATAATTCCCAAACAAACATGTCAAGAGATGCGACAAAAGAAAATGTAGACCACATGAGTGGCCATGCAGTCTGATACATGAAGATGTGTGAACATGATGTGCAAGTGAAGCAAACTTGCAAAACGATGCAAAACTATATCATGACACATAAATCAACGCAAATCAATTCATGAAATGAAAATGAGTCAAATAAGATAGTGCATGTGCATGTGCATGTGCATGTGCATAGTGCAGTGACTGCAGGACAGAGGTGCAACGATGTTTAGACGGAAGTGCAGTGGTGTCTAGATGAAGGTGCAAAATGAGTGACACGACACCTAAACCAAAATTCAACGCCAATCAACTCCAAATTGACATGTGAGTGCATAGAAGTGTTCATGGCACGGGATACGACTCGTGTGTTCAAAAGCGGAGCAAAAAGTACACGAACACGTGATTGAGACATTTCATTGAACACTTTGAGTGCAATGAAGATTCATGACATTCAATGCACAATCCAACACACCCAATGCCCACACATCAACACGCAATGAAGAATAACACACTTAGCATTGAAACACATCTCAAGACTTAACAAAATCGACCAATAGAAGCAACAGGACAAGAACATGTATTTCACATTCAAGAAAATAGGTAAAATCACCAAAATCATGCAAAATTCGAATCACATTAAAACAATTGCATTCTCACAACATTAACATACTCAAAATCCATGAATTCATGTGAAAAGTTAGGACAAATAGCAAATAAAACCAAAAAGTCCCAATTATGTCAAAAACAAGGGGTTCATCAATTTACCTTCGAAATTTTTGAATTGAGTGAAGAAAATGATGTTAATGAAGGCCAAACTCGTTGCCCACACCTTTGAGTGTGAAAAATTGCAAAAATTTGATGGAGGAAGGTCAAATTTTGAGAGAGATATGCGAAAAAATAAGTGAAAAATGAATTGGGATCGCGCCTTATAAACGACCATCGCTCGAGCGAAATCAATCTAAAGGTGTCACTCAAGCGGCATTCAAGCGAAAATCAAGCGAAAGCTCAAATATCAAAAATAGCACCAACATTTTAAAAAATTCAATTTCATGCACAAATTTCTAAAAATGGCAAATATAGCACATTTTTCAAAACTTTCTGTTCTAGCACCACTCGATTTTTTAAAATAAACATATGACATGCACTTCAACATGTTGATCAACGAGAAAATACAGTTGAACATAAATATGCAAAATTTAAGAACATGAGTGCTACCCCACACACATAGATCAGGTTTAACCGGAGTAAGTTGTATATGTGACTCACGTGTGTAATGTGTCACATATTCCAAGTAAATCAGACTCCAAATCTGAATTTTGTGAGAATGGACACGCCAAGAATCACTGCCAATAGGTCTATTCTCTACTTTTGAAAGTCAAACTTTTAAGCACATTAGGACCTATACAAAAAGCTTGTTTGGCGTGATACAAACTTTTCTTTTTTCCCCCATAAATATAAACATGTTTTTGTACTAATATTTTATTCGGCTCATCTTATTTTACATTTTAAGTGCAGGTTCTAGTTCACTGAGTAACTAAGATGACCCATGTAGTGAGCTTTGGGCCGATTAACCAAGTTAGTTGACCATAGGCACCATGTATAGAGATACCGCACATACTTAATTGCTCGAGTCAAATAGCCTCAAAGAAGAACACTACGGTAATGAGCATACATCAATTTTTTTAAATCAATAGGGGGTATATGCATGAGATTAGGTCTAACACAATTAGTCAATCCAAGTTCAGAGTCACCCTATCAACAAATGACGGTCATCCCCAGTCTCACACACGCGATCAAGACATATTTACAAGGTCATAGTGTGTGTTGTGCAAATAATACATGATTGGACATGTACGAAATACTCCAGAGAAAACAACAATCATGTGATGGAGTACGGACTATTCATCAGATAAATGCATATTCATCATCAGCATGCATTGTCAAGTTTCACATACGTGATGCAGTAGTCCATAAAACAACCAAACAAAAAAAACAAGCACAAAAGACGAATAATAAAAAAAATTATTTAATAGCAAAACAAAGCTCGAAAACAAATAAACACATGCAAAGTGTAAAATAGATGCAAAATGCACCAATGTAATGGACAATGCATGCAGACTCCCATAAATGAGATAAGTGTTGTGCATAAGCACCGGTGATTGTCATACGGTCTATGTCAACTTTCTTGACCTATGTTTTCCTAGCAGTGGAGGTAGCCCTAGTCAATTGAGAGATCATCTCAGTCAGTTGAAATACTTGATTGGAAAGAGAATTAACATGACTAGGAATATTTTGATTTCTCTCCCTACGCACACGCATATGACACTTCGACCTAATGTGACCCAAGGTACCACAGTGATGGCAGGTGGGTACAAATCTAGGCTCAGACACATACGATTGTTGAAAACGGATTTGATGTGCAGTGTTCTTAAGAGACCTATGTGTCATTTGTCTTATGACACGCTCAGCTCTAGGATCAGGATTTCTAGCAATGTGTAGCTGAGTAGAAGCATGAACGAAGGAAGTTTTAGAGGTACTAGCAAAATTGGAATTGTTCTTAACATAACCTAGACATCGTCTATCACCCGCAGGCTTGTTCATACCTAAGAGACTATCAAACTTCTTAGTTCCACTGGAGAATGCCTCAAGTTGAGAATTGGATTTTTCTAAATTGCTCGTAAGGGTCTTAACTTTATCTTCTAACCTCTCATTGGTACATCTCAACTCACTCAGGGAGTTGTTCGAGTCATTAAGCTCACCAGCTAGTCTCTCTTTCTCTCACTCTAAGGAATCAACTTTCTTAAGTAGAGCATGGTTGAGTTTCTTAATCTTAAGACTCTTCTCATACAACTCCTGGTACACAACCTGAATATTATCCTCATCATTCGTGGCCTCATTACCGCTCTCATCCTAGTCTTTTCACTAACCTTATCAGATTCACTCTCTACTCGAGACACAAAGGGCATGTACTTCCCTACTTTTTCACACTCAGACTGTACACTAGGGTCACTCTCACTAGAGTCGTCATCAGACAGTGCAGCAACTAAGGCTTTACCTCTATCCTTCGTTGAGCTCCTCTTGAGATTAGGACATTCATTCCTATAGTGCCCAAACTCCTGGCACTCATGGTATCTAACCGACTGGAGCTCACTACTAGACCATTTACCACCATTCTTATCACGTTTCTCCTTCTGAAATTTCCTAGGGGGACTCATCTGCCTAGGTTGTGGTTTTGGTCTATTCCTCAAGACCTTCTTAAACTTTTTCACGAAGTAGGTCATCTCCTCACCTTTAAGGGACTCTACATTACTAGACTCAAATTTTTTTTCCCTATGGGTGTTCAAGACAAAGGATTTTTATTTCTTAGGCTAAGCTAAGGTTAACTCATTGGTTTGGAGGGATCCAACAAGTTCTTCTATCTTAAGGGCATCAAGATCCTTACTTTCTTCAATTGCAGTTACTTTAGGTTTAAACCTCTCAGGTAGGGATCTAAGAACCTTACGAACGATTTTTGACTCGGTGATCCATTCGCTTAGATTGAAACTAGAGTTTACAATATCGTTCACTTTAGCATATAACTCATCAAAACCTCTCATCATCATTCATCCTAAGTTCTTCAAACCTAGAAGTTAACATTTGCAGTTTGGAGTTTTTTACAATCTTAGTACCCTCGTTGGTAGTCTCCAAAATATCTTAAACCTCTTCAACAGTCTCACATAGACACTCTCCTAAATTTCTCAGGAGACACACCCATAAACAAAGCATGCAGACTTTTACTGTTCCAATTACACTAATCAAAATTAGTTTTAGACCACAATGAAATATCAGTGAGTGTAACAACACCATCAATAGTTGTTGAAGGCGGAGTCCACCCATTCTGCACACTTAACCACATACGCTCATCCAACGCCTTAAGAAAAACTCACATTCTAACTTTTCAATAGGCATAGTTGATTCCATCAAAAAATGGAGGCACAGACAATGAACTACTCATCTAGACAATCAAAATATGGGTTAGGACACGAGATTAGGCTCTGATACCAATTGAGAAACGCGAAATTCGACCCAACTATACCTAGAGGAGGGGTGATTAGGTGTAAATGTGGAATAATCAAAACTAATTAACCAGCACATGTCACAAGTTAGTTATGTTTAGATGATTAGTCAAACAATCCAATTAAGTCTATTTTTGAGTACCGCAACAATATCAAAACAATTAAATAAAGCAGTAAACAACACATAATTTGTTTACGGAGAAACCCAACGTGGGAAAAACTACGGGCACTTTGCCAGTCAAAGATCCACTATAAACTGTCAACTAAATTACAGACCACCAGCAAAGTTGACAACACAAGCTTTCTGATCTCCTGTCTGAAGTGCGAAGCAGCCCTCCTGAAATGTGCACACGAATACCAATCCCGGCTCTTCTTTGTAAAGCAGTTCTCCTGGAATGAGCACATGAACTCCAACATGACTCTTTACGCAGTTTATCTCCCGTCGATCTTCTTCAAAGAACTCTTCGTTCTTTAGTTCTTCTTGATCTTCAATGCATCACAGTTGATGACACAATCTAGCAGCAAATCCAAGCGAATAATGCAATTCAGTGTTTGATTTGGCTCTTTGATGTTTTCATAAGGTTTGGCGCATAAAGAATGGAAGGATTGAGCTTTGACTATGATGAAGCATGAATTCTCTCAAGAATGTAATATGTTCAATCTCCTCACAGCAAAAAACGTGGCGTCAAGAATATATATGTTGGACGAAATATGTTGTATGGGCCAAGTAAAAATCTTAGGAATAGAAATTAGGTCTGGCCGTAAAATAGATCGCTCGAGCGAGAAGGCAGCTTCGCTCGAGCGAATGATTTGTCGCTCGAGTGATAGTGGGGCGAATGTTGAGCGAGGTAGTCTCTGTTCCATCCGCTCAAGCAGCACTCCGGCGAGCAGCTAGCGAAAAATCAGCGTGAATCCTTTTTGTTCCAAACATGGAACCCCGAACCCTAAGCTAACCTACCAACTATGAAAGTTTACAATTTAGTCTCTAAACTTTTATAAATGTCCAAGTTGGTCAATTTGTTCACAGAATCGTCAATACAAAATATAAACCCAACAGCACGAAGTAATCGAGAGCTCCTTACATGAACAATCTAGATTCCATGCTATATAAGCTTTAGATGGATTTAGTTAAATGTTTGTACATTTTTGGACTATGACATGAAAATTGAGTAGCTCAAACTCTTATACATTGATTATGATCTCATATTTAAGCAAGATGATAATTTGCCTTAATACTTTAGGCTAATATTTTTGCTGAAGTACTGAATGGGAAATCGGGATTTACTGATCATTTGACGCCCAAATTGAAGCACCATCCGGGGTAGATAGAGGCTACTGCTATAATTGAACACATTTTGGATGGTAGTTCCTATGTGAAGGCCGCTCAGAAGTTACACAAAATGGGTTTACTGCAAAAACCAAAAGAAGACCGGTATGCACTTAGAACGTCCCGACAATGGCTCGGGCCTCAAATTGAAGTCATTCGCTCTGCAACAAAATGATCGAGAGGAAAATAAACAAGTGAACAATAATCGATTGATCGATGTTTCAAGGAACAAGGCATTACATGGTGGCAACTTCCAGGGGACACCCATTGGAGTTTCAATGGACAATGCTAGATTAGCCATTGCATCAATTGGGAATTTGATAGTTGCTCAATTTTCTGAGCTGGTTAATGATTTCTACTGTTAGTTTAATTTTAAACCTTCGAGTAAATTTATTTGTACTCGTGACATTTTGAAATAAAGATAATAGTTTATTTATTTATTTTTCCAATAATTTTTTTCTATTAAATTGAGCTTGCATTTTGTTCATGGATTGACTTGATATTATAAATCAAGGGTTTAAGTTGTTAAACACGGAAATATTCGATTTATAATTTGATCTAAAGTTTATTGTCCACAATCGGTAAATAAAGATGAATACTTTATTTTGATAAGATTATCTCAATTTTATTTAAAGGTGAATTTGACTTTAGCAATAAAATTGATTATACATGTTTTTGGAATATATTGGACTGGACCACGTGAAATTAATTTATGGAATTGACCATTTGAATTTAATTTCACTTAACTATAGTATGTAGTGCCTTAATCCCGAGCGAGTAATGAACTTTGATTACTAACTTGAAGTTTTTTGATGTATCAATGAGTGAGATTAAATTGCTAATCAATTTTTCGATGCCTTGGGAATTAAAGTGAAATAATTGCATAATATATATTCGCGATATGGAATTCATAACCTATTTAATATGCACGATCATGACCTCAAGAGATTTTCTAAGGAACAGTTAAATCTGAGCTCAGTAATTCGACATGATTGTTGAATTAATATTACGATGTGATAACTTGGAACTGTCAAATAGAAAATGAGATTGAGGATATAATGTATATTTGGAAAAGGGGCATTTTGGTCATTTTAACTAGTTCCAAATATTCAACGGGGGTAATATGTAAGATCAATTTGTTAGAGGATATAATTATTGTAGCTTCAGTAATTTCAATTAAATTAGGAGTACAATCACATTCTTTTAGTAGAATAGATAGTGATTAATAAATTATCTAGACCGATTAAGAGTTGACCGGTCAAGATTAATTTATTGGAGCTTGATTTAATTTGGTCCATTTGGTCCCTTCAGTGACTTCAAAATAAGAACATGAATAAATTATAAGAGTTAATTTATTATTATTAACTGTAGAAATATAAATTAATTAAATCGGAATGTGTCTTGCATGTGACAAACATGTGCTACTTACTAAGATATGAAGGTTATGATTTGGATAAGGATAAAAAGAGATTCATTTTTGACAAGGACTTACCATCCAAACAAAAGAGAAAGTCCTAGTGGGATTGGAAGTCTTGTGAATCAAACTCATTATAGAGACATATCTTTTGTGCGTTTAGTTAATATATATGCAAAATTTTATTTTTGTGCCCACACACAAAAAGGGAAAGTATTCGTACAGTTTTTTATTTTTTATTTTTGGTTCTTGAAGAACACTAGAGAAAGACAAAAGATTCGAAGGAAGAATATGAAACAAGGAGGCTTGAAGGTGGAATCATGGAGATCAAAGATCAATGAATTTTTTTTTTTTTTTTTTGTGAAACAATCTACAAGGGTAATTCCTAAAACAACTACGTGTTATTTTTGTTCCAAATTATTTCATTCTTGTTGATACACAACTTAATAAAATCCTTCATATATTCCAACATCTACAATAATGGATTGCCATCTAACCTTTCGGGTGGGAGGAATCCAAGTTTGGATTATGGTTTCAAGGGGGGGAAAATTGCTATGGCTTCTTACTGTTCAGAGCTCCAGTTTTGGCAAATCCGGTCACAAACCATGTCCAGAATGCCGAGCAACACGACCAAGATGTAAACTCGTTGGGTTTGATTTCATCTCGTAAAACAGCTGAAGCTGTAGATATCTTGACACTCGTGTCATCCACTTATCTCGTGGCTTTATGCCAAGCAATAGATTTGAGGCATTTGGAGTATAATTTGAGGAACACTGTCGAGAATACGGTTAGCCAAGTAGCCAAACGAACTCTAGCAACGGAAGCCAATAGGGAACTTCACCCTTCAAGATTCTGTGAGAAGGATTTGCTTCGTGTGGTGGATCGTGAATATTTCTTTGCCTACATCGACAAACCTTGCAGAGCAACCTACCCATTGATGCAAAAACTAAGGCAAGTTCTTATTGATCAAACATTGGAAAATGGTGCTAACGAGGGAAATGCAAGCACTTCCATCTTCCAGAGATTGGAGCTTTTGAGGATGTACTAAAGGCCATCTTGCCCAAAGAAGTCGGGAGCGCAAGAATTGCCCTCCAGAGTGGGAATCCAGAAATTTCTAACCGGATTAAGGAGTGTTGATCCTTCCCACTGTATAAATTTGTCTGATAGGAGCTCGAAACCGAGTTGCTGACTGAAGATAAGGTTAGGTCACCGGGCGAGGAATTTGACAAGGTGTTCACTGCAACGAGCAAGGGACTGATCATTGATCCATTGCTAGAATGCCTAAAGGGTTGGAATGGCACTCCTCTTCCCATCTGTTAAAAAATCATTTTACATGAAACATTCTTTGTGAACACACCTTTCTGTTTTCTTTACCTTCTTGTTTTGTTTTTAATATGATTTATCTGTTGGCAAATAGCATGTAAAAATTGCTTAATGCTCATGTCTGCATAGGCAGCGAGGATTTTTCTATCCTAAAGAACAATATTGTTGCAAGTACTTGTCCAAATTTATTACATATTTTGAGTTGTGACATATTTCTTCTTTAAAGTGAACAAATATTCCTTCAATTCATCAATTGAGAAGGCATCAAAATCTTTCATTTCTTTAATAATACAAACAACATAATTGGACTTCAATATCATTGACCCAAGAATTCTCTCTACTATGCCAATATTTGCCACCATCTTGCTGTGGATGCATAGGCAGTTTGCTATAACCTTGGCCAACAAATATCAGAAACAAATTTGCACAACTTTGTGCGAAAACTCGAGAATTTTGAAGTCAGAGTGTTTGCCAGCATTTCGCATCCTGCCTAGAACACAAACTTACAATAAAAGTTGTACTTTTAATATAAGTTGCAGAGTAATGCTATTTATCATTTATTTAGGTACTATCAAGTCCCTAATTCATAGTTCAATATATTAAAAATGTATTAGAACTTCAAATAAACTGATGATCACTTGTGATAAATGATAAAAGGTAAACATATAATATATAGGGTCTATTCCCCCTCTCAAAATATTGTAAATCTCAAGATTGTGGTGGGCGTGTTGATGAATCCCACTCCCACCTACCCAACTATACGATTTGGTTATGATAGCGATCAACAACTCGCCTACATATTTATGAATAATGTTACCTAATACCAATTTAGACAGCTATATTTTGAGTAATGTTATTATGAAGACTATCACTAGTCGTCCTATGTCGTATACACATGACAATTTGTTATTTGATATATTGATGTGATATTTTTTTATTACCTCATGCATTAAATAACAAATGCCACGTATGGATCACGTAGGACTACTACAAGTAGTTTTCACCATGAATAACATTATTCATATTTTTTTGGTTCAATTTAAATGAGTCACGTGACTTTGCATTTTAATGTACATATCATTTAATGACATGTAATTGTCACTTAATCTAATGCTTAACAATAGTGGTGATAAATAATATTACTCCACATTTATTATACCTTCTCTTTTGTTTATGTATTAGTTGTGATAATCGTTACGTTACTAATCTAAGTGATTGTGAACACTAACATTACGTTTTTTTGTTTGGTTCAACTAAATTTTTTGAATAAATTTTAAGTCAAAGTTCAGCAATTAATTTTAACTATACATTTGATATATCGATAATTTTTTAACTATATATTTAATCAATTTTTATTAAAATCTGTCAAAAACTTGAAGTTTATCTACATGTAGTTAACCATTTTGTACACCATGTAGTACTTATAGCACGGTCCACCTACTTTTACTAACTACCACCAACCTATAAAATAACAAAATTGCGCTCTTATCCCCAATCTATTATAAATTCTTACCACTATCACGCTTATAAAATAACAAAATCTCTATTATTTTTAACTTATATAATAAATTCTTTCTGAAAATTAATTTATAAATAAGTGTAAAACTATTGAGCTTTTTCTTTGTATATTTTTTTTTTGGAATTTATTCATTTTATTATCACGTCCTTAATTTTTAATTTATCGTCAAATTATTTTGCATCTGTACATAATATTCATAACAATCAGCTTATGTAAAAAATGAGCGTTTGTACATTCTAAATCTTTCTCTTGTCTCCATTATTGTGTCTATTTAGATTTTCCATTCTAGATATTAAAATTTTTAATTCATCAGATTGGGTTGGATATTAATTCATAACCCGATATTCTATCCAACCCAACTTCAAATTTGATTTTTTAACGCAACCCAACCCAACCTAATTGAATTTAAAAACCAACCCAAATCGGCCGGTTTGAGAGAGTTGGGTTGGTTTGTGTCTAGCCCTAATCGTCGTTCTTGAGAATTAATAGTTAAATTGTAATGAGATATATGGGTAAATCACCGCGAGTCATTCAATTTTAAGATGATGTGCATCTTGATCACTTATCTTCTATTTGATGCTATCACATCACCCTACTTCAATTTGTGTTCGAATCTACTTACCCATATTTAATTTA
The DNA here is from genome assembly GCA_019097785.1 of Fraxinus excelsior. Classification (NCBI taxonomy): domain Eukaryota; kingdom Viridiplantae; phylum Streptophyta; class Magnoliopsida; order Lamiales; family Oleaceae; genus Fraxinus; species Fraxinus excelsior. The sequence continues at coordinate 22,469,822 of CM032636.1, read as the reverse complement.
CTACAATCAACTACCTAACTTTGATTTACTTGTAAATCCGATCACTTTGTCCATTACGTCATTTTATTTAACGAAATATGTTGATTTCAACGTTTAAAATAATGAATACCATGTAAAAAGTTTATATAGTTTTTTTAGAATATATTTTAGTCCCTATTTGATTTGATATCAAATTCAGATTTTAATCAACAATTTATTTTAATCACATATTTTATGGAATTTTAAAAAAAAATTAATTACATATTTTATCAGTTTTTATCAATATCTACTAAATATTTGATTTTAATCCCTACCAAACATAAGTTTAAGATGAATAATATGCATTGTAGGTTTGTTTTACATATGTGGTAATCATACATTATTTTTATTGTCCAACTAGCAGTAAAATTGATAGGAAAATTCATATAATAATCATATTTGCAAACAAATCGAAGTTGAGTGACTTGATTTCACCAAATTGAAGATGATTGATTAGATCTGGAAGCAAATCGAGGTTGGATGATCTGATTAACCTAGATATACTTATGCTCAAAGTTAAGTGACCCATGTTGCATTTAACTCAGATATTGATGATCAAGTTTACTATTGGGAAAATAAGTTGGGGACCAACGTACAATCTTTCTTCCCTATATAAGTTGACCTTCCCCACAACACAGCCTCACACAGTGCACTCTTTTGCTACTGATATTTTCGGCCACTCCTCAGTAACGTAAATCAGAAATGGAGTACGAAGGAATTCTACTGGGAATGGGAAATCCACTTTTGGATATTTCTGCTGTCGTGGATCAAGAATTCTTGGACAAGTAATTCATGTTAAAACACATTTTTTTTTTTAATGTATATGCGTGCTTAAGTTGAGATCTAGCAGTTGCTTATCTGACGCTTTCACATCGTAGCATTTAATTTCACAGATCTATACATGTGGAAGGTTCATGTATTTAATTAGCACGTCTGTAATATTGTTTTTGTGAAGAGTTAGTGTTGTGAGTTCTTTTTCTTATCAATGAATAGATCTCTCTACTTGTATGACTTAGAAGCTTCAAAGATCTCGGATTTACTAGTTATAATTCTACAGATCAGTGCGTTAGGACTACTCATTTTTGATGATGCAATAATTAAGCTCATATTGTGAAGCTAATTTATATTTTTTTATTGTTTTGACAGGTTTGATATTAAATTGAACAATGCAATTCTGGCTGAAGAGAAGCACTTGTCTATGTAAGTAAATATCACCTGTTAACTTTATCGGATGATTTATCTTACCTATAGAGTAGAAATTATATTTCTGGTGCAATATTTTCTGTATTTTAGTTGTTTTATTGTTTTGCTTATAATTGTAGAATCCTAATAAATATAAAAACTGCAGTGAACAATACATTCCCTTCTTTTTTCACATTTATGCTCTACAGTGGTGTCCAATTATACTTTGTATGGCAATTTTTTTTTATTTTTTTTTGCGCGTTGTCGACCACTGAGGACTACTCCTAAACATTTCGTTAGAGAGAAAAACTAAACACAGGGCAAAAAAAGATTCATGGAGCGAGTAAATACACCCATTTCGATCCCCAGTGGATTTAAATTCTACTGACCTTGGAATCTCTTGGGTGGCAGTCACAGTACAGAGCGTTGAATGCAGATGATCAACGATCAATTAAAGGCTCTAATTCTCCTATAAGTAACTCCCAAATATTTTGGGAATACGGCTTACATTTTTTTGTGTTGGTGCCTCGACCACCACAAAAAGTTGATTGCCCTGGTTGCTGACATGCAAAACAAATTTCCAGAGACACAAATTCATATCGTTCTATGCTTGCCTGTTGGTTGTATATTAAATTCACACAGAGTAACTGGAAGACTTCCACAGAGATTTATGTAACTTGACAACTGATTCATAGTCATTGTATACATTTTGGTTACATGAAGTTTTCATGAGAAACAAAACTCAAATTTTAAATTCTACAAAATGTTGATAAAACAATGTATCATTTAGACTTTGGAGCACTGAACATTTCTCATTGGGAATAGATTTGTTATGGTTGTGAACATTTTAATTTGATACGTGACACTTTTACATTTAGCCCCTGTTTGAGCCAATTTTCTAAAAACTCACGTTTCTTCAAACTCATTTCAACCACACATTATCTCAATAAAATAATTTTACACAAACCAAAAACTTTTCCTTACTTTTTTACCACACATTCTTCAAAAAAATCATTATTACATTACTCATTTTCACAAAACATGGAGCTCAAACATAGCCTTAATTAGAGTAGGAACATGGTTACTTGGGAATGTCCAAATGGGTATTGTTACTTAAATGGTATCGAGTTAAATTTCTCAAATTTAGTCTCCCAAATTTGTTCTCTAGTACTTTGGTAGTTCATATTGTAACGACTCGAGTCTCTATACCCAAGTCGTTAGTTTACGTCTATCTGCTTTGGGTGGGCATCCCTCACGGTTTTCTATTGCGTCTCCCAAGATTCGAACCCAAGAATTCTGCCTAATGAGAGATTAAAGTTGAATCTTGGCTAACGACGGGTCATTACACATATTGACAATAAATTGTGTTTCTTGTTCTGTGAAATGCAGCAATCTACATTTTGGTAATCAAATGATGATGAGCTTAGCATTCATGAAGTGTCAGCTGATAAATTGCTAAATTTTAGTCTCTCAAATTTGTTTTCTAGTTCTTTGATTGTTCAAATAGACAATGAAGTGCACTTCTTGTTCTGTGAAATGCAGCAATCCACATTTTGGTAATCTAATGATGAAATGAGCTTGGCATTTATAAAGTGCCCGGCTGATACGGTAACTTAACACTTTGTGATCTTAGAACATATAATAAGCCACTTTTTGTTGAGGAAACCATACTTCAAAATTCATCTTGATATTGCCTGTAGGAAGACCATGTTTCTATCAGATGTTTACATTGTAAATCTTAACCTGAGTTTTATTTTTCCCCCTCCCCTATATTGCAACCTTTTTTTTTTTTTTTTGGGTCTCCTTAAGGGTTCTTTGCGCTAGTAGGGAGGGTGCCTTTTTTCCCCTTCTAGATCTTCAGTTAGGTGTTCTCAATTTGGATGTTATTTTAATCTTTACACAATTAACTGAATTAGTAATATTTTACTCAATAACATTGGGCAAATGTATTGCTAGTTCAGTTGCTCAGAAGATGATCTTAAGGCTCATCTAATAAGTTAAAAGAAAGTGACCATATAATGAAGAAAAGTGTGTTGGAAAGAAGAGAACTAGAGTTCTTTTTTTTACCCCTATAGAAAGATTATTTTCATAATCGTGTATGGAAAATAATTTTGATGAATGTATTATCAGGTATGATGAAATGGCATCAAAGTACAACGTGGAGTACATTGCTGGAGGTAATTTTTTTGTAACTGAAGAATTGGAATCTTAAAACTGGTCCGATCTCATTTTTCACTAATGTACCACTGAGCATTACTGGTGTTTTTGTATAATTTGTTACCACAGGAGCTACTCAAAATTCAATCAGAGTTGCTCAGGTAATCTGAGATCCATTTTATGGATCTAAAACTCTTAGCAACGTTGTGCTACTAGATTGTATAGAAAAATAAGTTATCAAGTTGTCCTGTACAGTGGATGCTACAAATTCCTGGTGCAACCAGTTACATGGGTTCAATCGGAAAGGACAAATATGGGGAGGAAATGAAGAAAAATGCAAAAGAAGCTGGAGTTAATGTAAGTTATTTGTTCACTTATAGCTTTCTCATCCATTATTGTCATTACTCATTACTGATAATTTGACCTAAGGCCATGATTTCACTTGTGAAATGAAAATGTTGTCATGAGACAATTACTTTTTATAATTTACTCTTCTTATACTTGCTTAACATCGTATTGTTGGTGTCGTTCACCATTACTGTATTACTGTCAATTTCATTTTCTTGCCTTGGTTTTTAGTTTATTCCAGTTTCTCAATAGGTAAAGTCCCATAATGGAAATATATTCTCTCCCTTCCATGTGGTTGCATTAGGTTCATTACTATGAAGATGATTCTCCTACTGGTACTTGTGCTGTATGTGTGGTTGGTGGTGAAAGGTCAGTTTCCTTCATTTATTTAAGATTTTATTTCCCCAGCCTACTGTGTGTTTGTAACTGTGATAAAAAATTATACCACATTTGCAACTGGAATATTTATGGTATAATTTTTTATTTAAGATTTTATTTCCCCAGCCTACTGTGTGTTTGGACCGTCCACTTTCTTTGTACCATCTTATCTTCTAATTCATTAAATTGGATTTTCTAATATTTGCAACTGTGATAAAAAATTATACCATAAATATTCTTGATTTCATTTAACTCTTATTGAACAGATGTGAGTGGTACTCTCTAAAATGAAAAAGAAAGAAAAGAGATCTTTTTGATGGTGTAACAGTGATCATAATACTATTGTCATTTGTCCTTTTACATTTTAGATTGAAGAATTGTTCTTACCTGTTGTTTTCATTTCTTGCTTGGTTCATTGGGAACATTACCTGCTTTTATAAATCAATTTCTGAAAATAGGATAAAATATCAGCATATAAAAGTGATTTGACTTTAACAAACTATTTCTTGAAGGGTAACAAGCTGTTAGAAAATTACGTGTGCAGCTACATCTATGTAGAGTGCCACATTTCGCAATTAAACTGCTACAATAAGTCGACAAGTAATTTTAACCACACATTTCATGAGACTCGTGATTTTCATCAACTTTCAATCACTCATTTCATCAATTTAAACGAAATCTACTTGAAATCTATTTTTCGCAAAACTAAACATGGACTTAATGTGCATTTGGCAACCCAAAGCGAATGAACTTCTTGCTGGAAGTGCATTTGCTGAAGAAACAGGGGTGTGGTGAGCTAATATGGAAGAACTTTGATGCAAAGTACATCTCTAATATGGAATTTTAATCTAGAAATTACGCTAAAAATACCTATTAGAAATATCAGACATAAAATGAGTGCCTAATTACCTGCATAATTAACTTTCATAATTCATATTTTGTGCATCAGCTGTTTTCTTGTAAAAATGACACACGGACAATTGCGTTTCAGCATTTGTATACGGCACATGTTTACATTATGTAACTTCTTATTTAAGCCATGTGAAGTTTAGTTTTTTGGTTTTGCTGCTGTCAGTGAATCTACTGGATCTTTTTGGAGAAAATTCTTTTAGAAAGTTTTTTTGTTTGATTTCTTGTACTCTGATATGAACCCAAGCAAATAACGTATAAATGGTCTTTTTTGTGTCCATTTTTTTTACTGGACTAACGATATTGTGGGTTAATATCTTGCAGATCACTTATTGCCAATTTGTCGGCTGCGAATTGCTACAAATCTGATCATTTGAAGAGACCAGAAAATTGGGCTTTGGGTAGTTAGCTTGATTTTGGTTACTGTTTGTTTTGTATATGCATTCTATGAAGCTGATTCCCCCCCCCCCCCCCCCCCCCCCCCCCCCCCCCCCCCCCCCCAAAAAAAAAAAAAAAAAAAAAATCATTTTGACAGTTGAAAAGGCCAAGTACATCTACATTGCTGGATTTTTTCTAACAGTTTCCCCAGAATCTATAATGCTTGTTGCTGAGCATGCAGCTGCTAAAAATAAGGTATGTTTCTTGAACCAAAATTGTATTGTGCAATTTGTTCCTGAACAGCTTTTTTCTGATGAAACTGTTTCTACCTCTAAAATATTTCATGCATGTGCAGATTTTCACTACTAACCTTTCTGCTCCATTTATCTGTGAGTTCTTCAAGGATGTCCAAGACAAAGTATTTCCGTAAGGCTAATGTCTTATTCTATTGATTAACTATTTGAATGGATCATCGAGAAATTGATTGAATGATTCCTACTACTTGGTTCAGGTACACTGACATCGTCTTTGGAAATGAAACAGAGGCAAGAACTTTCTCCAGAGTTCATGGCTGGGAGGTAATGGCTTCTTTATACGAGATTTGCTGACAACTTTATTAGCAATATAATTAACTGTAGTTTTTGATGAACAGACTGAGAATGTTGAAGAAATAGCTTTGAAAATTTCCCAATTGCCAAAGGCCAATGAAACACGCAAAAGAATTACTGTCATCACTCAGGGTGGAGATCCAGTTGTTGTCGCAGAGGATGGAAATGTGAAGTTGTTCCCCGTAATTCTGTTGCCAAAAGAAAAGCTCGTTGATACCAATGGCGCAGGTGTGTGACTTTACATTTCATAATGTCAAAAAGCCCTTGAGTACCAACTCAGGGCGCACAAACAAATTTGAAGTTAATGGAAACTTGTAGTTTGATGGAAGGCTGTATACCATAATTTAACTCCTCCCCAGTTATTCTTAGCAAATTGACCCCAATAATGACTCAAATCTAGGCCGTGTATAATGATTGACATCCTCCTCAATTATCACTCTTAAATCGAATTAGTCAAATCTAACTTCTTTCAACTTAGCTACTACCATCACACTTTGCTCACAATCTTATACCACTACCAGATTGAAGCATATGATTTGAAAACTTTGCATTTACATTTGTTGCAGGGGATGCTTTTGTTGGAGGATTTCTGTCTCAATTGGTTCTAGAGAAACCTATTGAAGATTGTGTAAAAGCAGGTTGTTATGCCGCAAATGTCATTATCCAGAGGTCAGGATGCACGTATCCAGAGAAGCCTGATTTTAAATGAAGTGTGAATGTCCTATTATTCTTAATCCCTGGTTGAATTTTGATCATCGAGAAACTAATCAAAAGTATATTTTTGATGGTTGAGAAAATAATCGGTAATGGTTTGTGTTTGTATTTGTATTTTGCACAAGTTCCTGCATTCTTGCTTGCAAGGAATTTTATTTAATGTCATCGAAGATTCACATATTTATTGGAAGTACTTTATTATTGACATTATAAAGATCATTAGTATTTCCATTTTCAGCCCTTGGCCTTAGGTATATTACTGATATTGGACTGTAACCTCCTCTTCTAGTCGGATTCAAATGTGCTGTGTCACAAAATTGATTTTTCTTTACCTAATGTCTTGATTGTCTACCTTTTATCTATGCATTCTGGGAGATCTGTGAGCACACCCCCAAACAAGCACGTAAATTGTAATGTTCAAGTGTTTCAAGACTCTGGTTTGTCTCCAACAGCTAGTTTTCGTGTTGTACAGTGGAATTTACCTGATCTCAGTTGGAGGCGCTAGGTTCCCGAGTCGATTGGTCGTTTTTTACCGAACAAAATTCCTTTTAGTTCCCAAATTTGAGTCAGGCTCAACAGTATTCACTTTCTAATATTGCGGAACACATGCTAAAGACAAGTTATCTTTAGTTACAATAGTCTCCTAGGAAGAAGCTCTGTGCTTGTTTTGGTTGAGCCCTTTTTTTAATTTTTTTGATTAAGATTTTGTTTGTTATAAAGCTAGTAAAGTTCATTTTATTGGATTCATAACTTTTATCCACTTTTTATCACATATAGGACTCATGAACTTTTGCAACATCGGGCTCCTATATTTATAACATGATGAATTGACACCTGTTAGATATGTGCGAATCAAATTTTAATTAGCTTTAATAACAGTACATGTGACAGAGAATATCATTGAATGTGTGAAATTATGTGATTCATTTAATTAAACCTGTTAATTAATGTCATCAATCCTTGCGTTAAACATTAGTAATGCTAAGGGTGTGTTTGAGCCACATTATTTTGGAAGAATGTATTTTGAAATGGTAGATTGATGGAGAATGTGGTTGAAAAAGAAGAAAAAGTTATTGATGTGATTGAAAATATTATTTTATTGAAAATTTTGTGATTGTAAATAAGTAGAAGAATAAAAATAAAAATTTTAATGTGTACCAAACAGTGGTTAAATAACATTACTTTGTGACAAATTACGTACACTAAAAACTAAAACGAGACCTATTTCCATTTCAAAAAGTCAAAACAAAATGTGAGTTTGAGACCAGCTCAATATGTTAACTGTTAAGAGATCTGGAGGACATTATTGTTGCCTGTTGGCCTAACCTAACCTAAGCAAGCCAATCCGATATATGTTCAAACACATGCACCTCTCGATTACTTCTCTCAGGCAAACCGTCCAAACTTCGATTAAGTTTGTAATGTTTGATGAATGTGCAGAATGACACAAACAGCTTTCCATTGCAGCTGAATAATGAATTCATATGACATCATGACAGTGTGCACAAGTTAACTATGTAGTTACTTATTTTCTAAGTTTTAGGTAAGGTGAGTCATACAAAAACTGTACACTCGACAGTAAAAGTTAAAATCTAGTACACACTATCCAATCATATTCAAAATTGCATATCAAATATGTCAGGTAGTGGATGTGTGGATGAAGGGTCATAGGCACTGTGGTATGGGTCGATGTGGTGGGCGTGTGGAACGCTGGACGATGCTGAGGAAGATATTCTCGTCACACGGAATCCTGAGTTTTGAATCAGTGATGAAATCATACACTTCTTGGGCTTGATCTAGCAATGCCTTGAAGAGTGGATGATCGAGTAATGTTATTTTGATTACATACCTCTTGTGATCTTCTCCTACATAGACTACTAAATGACCCTTCGGGACATCATTTGGAATTATTTTCTCTTCATGAAATGAAGGCCATAAACACCAATGGAAACACTTGTTACCGGCTGCAGAATCCAGAAATCTGAAACCCATTTTTCGCCACTTTTTGATGAATATTTTGAACCATTTCCCTTTCAAAATCTTCATCTTTTGTGCTTACATATGTGTGTGTGTGTGTGTGAAAGTTATGGAGGAAAGGGTTTTCGGAGTTGGGGGTGGTTATGCATGGCAAGAATGGTTTATATAAGAGGAGAAAGAGCCAATATATTTTGGATATACGGTTTGTTGCTAGACTCCCTCACGTGCAGATTGCTATAGATTAATGACTTGAATCCTTAACTTCGATAGCAACATTAAAGAAACAAGAAACCCGCAAAGTAATCTCAATTTGAAAATTACATTCACTTACAGCTGCAGATTTTTCACAAGGAGAAAATGATTTAGAGAAAATAAATAAAATTTATTCAAAGCTTATTTTCGATATAGGTGAGACAATTAGAGTGAAGTTAAGTGAGAGTTTGACATTAAAAAGTGCACTCAAATTACTGCATGTTGTTGACAACATTTTAGTATCCGAAAATGTACGAACACACACAGAGATAATATTGTGATCTTCAGAAGTCAAAATTCGACCGACCCCACGAATGGAGATTTAGGCAGATAAGTTACGAAAGAGGGATGGGAGAGATAAGCTTCTTGGGCCAAGTGCACACCCCCCACTCATAAATCTTAACACATAACTTGTAGATATTATAAAGTACATATATATGATTCTCTTTCTATCTCTATATCTCTATCTAGATAGGAGCGTTAAATAGGTGAAGCCGTGAACACGTCATAATTCTCTTATTTCTATTATCGATTTTCTATTACATGCTATTATTGCTCTCGAGAGTAGACGATTATACGTTTAATTTTGATGAGCTCAGTTCTTCTTTGTACCTAATCCTTAATAATCATATTTTTTCTTTTTTCTATATATTTATTTTTAATCGCATATTCATACAATGAAATATTCTACACGTAAAAACCCAAATTTTTTTTCTACTTTTTAACCACATTCTTCTAAAAATCACTATTCAAAATCATACTTTTTTTAAAAAAAAATATGATTGTCAAGTGGGGACTTAATCCACAATCAGAGGGGTAGAATAGAGTAAGAGGATTTGTACAGTGCTACGGAATGTAGAGCACATGAGAGTAGGGCCAGGCAAGTTGCCAGTTGGTGACACCTCAACGCCATCAAGGATAGGAAGTCCTCTTTGAAATGAATAATTTTCTTTGATTGCGAGGATATGACATGACACATTTATTTCCATAACTCGATTGCACTCTTTTTAATTTCTTTCAGGCAAAAAAATATATCAAAAATCCTGTTGTTTGAGGTAGTTCATACCAGGGGCGGACGTAGAAGAAAAAAGTTAGGGGGGCACACTCGAACTTGCAAAGAAGTTGGGATAAATTTTACACTCGAAAATTTAGGTAAAAAAAATCATATCCCATGTAATTTTGCATCCGAAAATTTACATGGGATATGACTTTTTCGGATGTAAAATTTCGAAAATTTTTGATATCATATTCCATATAAAGTTTCCTAATAAAATGATGAAAATTACATTGAGGTGTATCGCAAAAATAGTAAATGTTAATGAAATAATTGAATTTTTTTAAAAAAATGCGAGTTAGACGTTTTTCTTTAAGACTCACGTTTAACGTATTTTTAACTATTTTCGATATCTATTTGAATTATTCGATATACCCATAATGTAGTTATCGAAATAAGCTTTGAGATTACATAAGCAATTTGTAAATTTGATTAGCGTACAATCTTCGGTGAATTTTTAAAATTAGCATGTTATCGAAATTCAAATTTATTGTGATTTTGTCCCTGTTTGGTGGAAATTAAAATCAAATTTGTAGTAAATTTTGATAAAAGTTAAAACAGTTATGAATTCTATGAAATATATTATTAAATTTTATTGTTAACTTTGATTTAGATTAAAATTTAGATTTCAATTGATACCAAACACGAAAAAAAAAAAAATCCTCAAAAGTTAGGGGGCACGTGCCCCCCTAGAACCCCCTGTGTCCGCCCCTGGTTCATATTATCTAGCTCATTCCCAAATTATCAACAAAACTTTCATCTCATGTGAACTTATGAACTATGTCTAGTCTTTAAGGACATTTCTTTCACTCGTGATAAGTATGACCAGGGGCAGAGCTAGCCCGTCGAAGTAAAGGGTCCCATAGTTGGAAGTGGTGGGGGTCTACGGGGGTTCGGGGGTAGCGCCCTCGAATTTTTTTTTTGAAACATTTTCTGTTAAAATGAGGGAAGTTGATACGTTGTGATAGAGAAATGAAACAAAGGAATATAAATTAATGTACATTATTAACAAAGAAAGTACTAATCTTTAATTTAGCAAAATCATACCTTATTACAAGCGTTCATTTCGAGTTCTCATACTTTAGATTGATAGGATTTAAATTTTTTATTCATTTGACGACAAAATGGTAAATACAAAAAAATAAAATTTTAAAATAAAAATAAAACCCCCCTGCCTCCGCCCCTGAGTATGACTATCTAACATGCTCCCAAACTATGAAAAATAAAAAATAAAACAGTTTGAAATAGCATTTTATTTGAGAATGTATAATTAAAAAATAAGAAAACTTTTAAATTTACATTAATATTATTTTATTGAAAAATGTATTATTGAAAATAAAATAGAGAAATGCAATTCGAAAATAATGAGTACCAAACAAAGGCTAAGTTTCATTTTTAAAGACTATGTTCACACAAGTTTTGATATTTTATCGACTTATAGTATTCATGTTGTAAAAACAAAGTCTTTCTAGGTAAATGAACTGAGTTCGATGTCATTTGGATGAAATTAAAATAAATAAATAGATAAAGCTCAACGAGTATGAGCCTAACTGAGCATGAACCATAGACAGACCTATCTTTACGTTGGAAAATTGATTTTAATTAGTTGGTTTGACCAATTTTTAATCAATTATTTTAGCGTGTCCCATTAGTTGAATAAAAGATTTCTTTGGTCAAGTGTATTCTACCCCCATGAGTAGATTAATGAATGTATTTATTTTCTCAAAATCAATTTACGGTGAATGAGAAATTAAGCCAAAAAGATGACCACTTGAAGTTCAAATAAATTGAGAATAAAAATTAGTGGGAAATTGAAAAAATGACAATTCCACGTAGAAAAACTAGAAAAATATAATATATTTTATATTGCTCAAGCTTGAGACTTGGGTTTGAGCCCCAAAGTCTCTGAATGGGAGATGCCCCACATGTTAGTAGATTGAGCTATAGCCCACATGTGCGCACTATCGTTCGATCAGCTGACACGGTACGTGGACTTGGACCAAATTGGTATATGTTTTTTAATAAAATAATATTATTTTATTATTATTATTTAAAATAATAATATATTTATTTATATTATTTATTTTTCTTCGAATTTTCTATACGCAAACACGTAGCGTCTTCTAAAACTGACGATTGACAGTTAAACTGTCTGTTCAACTGGATTGTGGCTGTTGAAGACACAAATTTTCAACTGTTGTATCTTTTGGTTCAACTTCTATATAATGGCCCCTTCACTTCGGATTTTATTCATTCCAAAATCTTTTCTAATTTTCTCTCTTGCAAAATATAATCATTCCATCTTGTATTATTCCATATTGTGCATTTCAAACCCGAATATTATTTTCGTGCATTTTAATCCACCAATTTTAGAGAGATCAAAAAACATTAGTAAGTTCGTCGGTTCTTGTAATTTGAAGTGATATTATTACAAGTCAAAATCGTTGTATCTTGGGAGATGAGTGTCGAAAAATCGTCAGCACTAATGTAAGACATTATCGTCTTAAGGAGAAAGAGTCGAACCCTTACCTTAACCATAATAATTTTATACCATTCATTTTGAAAGACGATATTCTGCTCAGTTTAATCACCGCAAAAGATTATTTCAAATTATTGCACGGTAAAATCATTATTTGCCAACACTTCACACCGGCGTGGGGGCTATACAGCCTATACTTGTGCTAGGCTCGTCTCTTCTGGGACCCTCTTGCCTCTCGGCACCTTCAACTAATGCCCCACAATAAATTATTTGGAGCCCCCAATGGCTCAACTCAATTTATTCATAATCACATCAAATGCAAATAAACATAAAACCCAATTTTTTGCCGATTAGAGATGAAATTTGCAATTAAAAATAAGGATGAAAATAAACTTGGTTTCACGAATCGCATGTTTGGCTCCCAAGGTTCAATGTCTCAAGGCCGCCCTCCCCTCATTCTTAAATCGGCAAGTTCGAACAGCTGGCATACACGCACGCTATGAGTAGGATGTAGGGGAAAATACATGCATATGATCATATATGATATTAGCCTTTTTGGGAAAAAAAAAATAAGGGCAAGCCCACGAGCTCGGCTCTTTGGCTCGCCTGATTAAAATTCAGTTTTCATTTCATATGTAAAGTCTTTACTTATCAATTTCATTTTCTCCATACTTTACTTTAACTCAATTTTAATCCAATTTCAGGGCATGCTTTAATGCTTACTTTGGAATCATCATGTATTTTAAAATTTTTGTTATTGAAAATAAGGATAAACTGGAATAATGCTATTTAAAGTGAGATTATCGATAATCGTCTTATGTCACATATACATGATAGTTTGTTATTTGATGCATCAATGTGGTATTTTTTTTTATTGTATCATACATCAAATAACAAACTGTCACACGTAATCGATAATTTTCACTATAAATAGCATTATTCATAAAATTATGTTGAGGGATATTTAGATGTCAACGGTCCCTTGGTATAATGAGGTGGCAATTATGTTGGTGTGTTTGATGGCTATTCAATGGTGACTAAACAAGAATGAAAGTGTGTAGGTAATCAAAATCTTAAATGGAACGTGATTTTGTTTCAGTACAACGTGCAACCATCACAAGTGGGTTATTGATAAGTGTATTTTTGTACAATTATTAGGGTCATATTACTAAAATCTTGTGTCGTTTTAGTATTGGAGTTTACTTAACTTAAGTTAATTTTATTTTATTTCAGCTTTGGACCAATTTCTAAGCATTTGGAAAAGAAAAAAGAATCAATTGGCCAATGGATACAAGTTTGAAGACTAATATGTATTTGAGTAAAAACTGAAACACTAAAAGTAGAAGTAATTTGTGGTGGATGACCAAGATGGAAAAAAGAATGAAAAAAAATGACTAAAAGGAAATTTCATGAAGTTTTTATATCTGGGCAGCTGCCTAATTATTACAAGGGCTATTTAATATGCATGGGCGACCATCCAATTTCCTACTTGGCGCTCGCCTAGGCTAAGTCGGGAAAAAAAATTCTGATTTCCTAATATGATTCTAATTCTTATGGAAACAAATCTTTGGATGTGTTTTAAAGACAGGGCCGTCCAGAAGTAGTAACCACGCATTATAACATATTCTAAGAGATTTTGGAAGCATAAAAGGAGGCAAGAAACACAAAGATCGATTCTAAGACTTGAAAATCCAATTCAAGCTTTATTTAGGTAATGTCGATTCTTCAATATTTCTTTTGTTTTCTTTCTCATAACATATTAGGCTAGTTTTCTTTGACCAGGAGAATAATAAACCTGTAATAAGAATTTTTAATCTTTAGTTTTACATACTTGACATTAAAAACACGTTTTTGAATATTGAATGATTTATATGATTTTATTTTCTCCCTAATTATTGTGCACAGTAGTTGTATGAATGTGGTGGCCTATTTTATGTATTCGAAAGAAGAGAAATATGTTTAACATATAAATTGTCATATGATCCGATAGAGGATATAAATATACCACTATACTCTATATGAATCATTAGTGTTCATAAAAATTCATGTAATTTTGTATGTTCGCATCCATCATAAAAATACAATCGAGTCATATATGACAATATATTTAACATTACTCGAAAGATATTGTTAAATAGAATATGAACATTGATTCGTCAAAATTCAATCGTATTGTCAAAGTGTATAACTAAGCTTAAAAATGATTATTGTATGGGAATTCGAGATCCTAGTGCGTTTATCGTTTATTAAACACATCAATTTGTATTTAGTGTAGTTAATTTACTCATAATTATATAAGTAGATTAATTTATTCATAATTTTGTCATAACAAACACATCATATTATTCTTGTTTCGGTAAAGGTCGCGATAATTGAAATTGAACTAATCAATCTTTGTGGGATAATACTTGGACTCAAAATCCACTTTATTACTTGTTAACGAATCGTATACTTCAATTTTAGTGCTTCAACTTTTACTCAAATGCATATTAGTCCCCAAACATCAATTCATTGGCTAATTGATCCTTCTTTCTTTCTAATTGCTTAGAAACAGGTTCAAAGTTGAAATAAGATAAAATTAACCTTAAGTTAAGTAAAATCCAATACTAAAACGACACAAAAATTTAGTAATATGACCCTAATAAGTACACAAAAATGCACTTATCAAACACCCCCAAATTAAAATATTTGTTTGTTCTCGAACAAAATAAAACACAATAGAACTTATTAGGAACTAAATCATATTACTAACCTAAACAAATCTCCAATAACAATTTCAACGTTAAACGACTTACAATATGCTTCACGTTCGAATTTAAACAACACTATAGACAGATCCAAACAATATAAAAAATAATTTTTTACTTATTCGATGCTCGACTTAGTGTGTGTGTGTGTGTGCGCGCGTGTGTGTGTGATTAACCAATATTAACTCGCCCGTACTAGAATACAACCAATTAAGTGTTGTTGATTTAATCATAATCACAATCCTTGTGTGATCAATTTTTCCTCGCACCTCTCGTGCAAAATCACTGCTTATGCTCTTCTCTTCAATCCCGAGATATTTTTCACACATGTGAGTTCTTAATAATCATTAAAATGCATTTTGAATTTTGAACCCTACCAAACAAGCTATAAATCAGAAACCACCACTTATATGACACATAAGAAAGACTAAATGTAGTCTTCACTACGAATAGATATGAAAAATTAGGTATATTTTGAATTGTCAGAAAGAAGTTAGCTATATTTTTAATTAAAAAATAGATTTCTAATAAATTTTAATAAAAAAATTATAAAATATGTAGTTGAAGATTATAAAAATGATGGATTCCATGAAATATATAATTAAAAATAAGTTATAAAAAACGAGGACCAAACAACGACTAAACTTCTAAATGAGTTAAATTATAGTGACATCACATCACACAAAAATCTTCTATCACTAATTGCGATGTGTATGCAGGACAAAATTTGATCCATGGGAGTGTAAAATATCGGTACCTACTTTGCTATATTTAGGGAATGCAATGAACTTGAATTTGGTTGCATCATAATATGATTAAATAAAGGGCAATGATCTATGGATCTTAATTCAAGAATTGTGTCTAGTCATTTTAACTCAATTTTATCCAGTTTTCATTTCATATGTAAAGTCTTTACTTATCAATTTCATTTTCTCCATACTTTACTTTAGCTCGAGCTCGTCTTTTTGACGAGCCCGAGCCGCTTGTGGCTCGTCAAAATGAGCCGAGTCGACGAGCCGACTCGGCTCGTTTGCCATGTCTATTTACTGGTAAAATAGGCCTCACGCCTAGTTGTTAGCGTAATTGCTGTGCCGAATGGAGGATAAGCATTCTTACTGCGTGACATTCTCCTCCATTCAAATTCGTTTACGTCCTTGTAGCGATAAGTGAGTTTCGCATCAACACGCATTCTTCTCATTGCAAGAATAGCAATGACACCACCCCATATGGACAGGTATTCACAAACCTGCAGTACCACGTACGTACCGCCTTCGACACCAACGTTCACCCTCCACCCCTCTAAGCATTGGTTCTTCGGATGGATGACCTCCAAACTACAGCGCTTCAACGCATGTCGAATAAAACTCCTACAAGGTGTGCTCCTTGAAACTCCTTGAAAGACACCTTGGCAATTGTGCAACGTTGCCCTTTCCATCCTTCTTGTCCACAACTTCCTTCGTCGTGTCCAGCCAACTTGCCGACACGATCCTGACCCAAAATCTTTTCTCCACAAGAACACATGACATTGTCCCATAACTAGGGCTGGACATGGTCCGGTTCGGTTCGGTTCTACTGAGAACCGAACCGAACCGAAAATTTTCGGATATTTAGTAAATGGAACCATCGGGTCCAAATAAATTTTGGAACCGTTCGGGTTCGGTTGGTTCGATTCGGTTCCGTACCATAAATAAATTTTTTAACATTTACAACAATACTACATAAATACCACTAATAACATATTCAATATCAACTTTTACAAATTAACGTTATCCAATTTAAAATATATAAATAACAAATTGTCCAATAAGATTAATTTACATACCCAACTATTTGATTTAATCATCAATTGCTCGACTTTCTCCACTAAGAAACTCTACAAGAAAAAATGAAAAAGCACAATTAACAAACATAAATAAACTAAAAATTATTCAACTAATTAGATTTCATAAGAAAAAAATATAATATATATTTTATTATCTGTCTCAATGCTTTCATAAAACTCTGTCTCTTCAATGCAAACGCTATCTTGGAAAACCCTCAAAAGTCTAGATTCTTCCCTTAACCAGTTTTGTGTACAAATTAAGGCATCAACTGTTTTAGGAGTTAAAGAACTCCTAAATGAATCAAGAATGCGTCCTCCAGTACTAAATACTGACTCAGAAGCAACTATAGACACAGGAATGGCAAGAACATCCCTTTATTCAATATTTTCTAATTCGTTAAGGTAATATTAAAATAATTTGATTTATTCAATATAAAAAAATTAATTTTTTTTCGAAAATTCGGTTCTTTTTCGGTTCTGGGTCTAGAACCGAGAACCGAACCGTACCCGTCGGTTCTTGATACGGGTACCCGTTCGGGTATTTAATTTAAGAAGAACCGTTCGGTTCGGTTCGAGAGTTTTGTCCAGCCCTACCCATAACACCACCGCATGTTCGAGCGGTCCCGCTTTGATACCAACTTTTACGAATCGCAGATTTGGCTCCAGAGGTTCAACGCCTCAAAGCCGCCCTCCCCTCTCTCTTAGGCCAGTAAGCCCAAACAACTGACATACACGCACGCTATGAGTAAGATGTAAGGGAGAATATCTGCATATAATCATATATCATTAGTGCACTATTGGTAAAATAGGCATCGCGCCTAACTGTTAGCGTCGTTGCCGTGCCGAATGGGGGATAAGCATTCTCACCGTGTGACACTTGGTTTCACAAAAATTAGACTGATGATCAAAGCGTGTTAGAAGAACGGAAGAAAATCGAAAGATTAAATGCATATTAATATGTCAAGTGACAATCAGTACAAAAAATTTTAATAACCCACACTCTTGTGCACTGTTTTTACAAGGGATAGATGCAAAATACCAGGGGAAAATATAGAACACCACAAATATGTGCTAAGTTTGCACCGTTCTAACAAAAGTATCAGTTGCCATTTATGCTTCGGAGAATTCTTTTATAGTCGCTCAATGTTATATCTGTACTTCTGTCAGGGGGGACATGGTGAATAATCTTGGGTTTACGACCATTTGGATAAGGATAAATGGTGGCCAGTTCACAAACACGGCGTAGTATAGGCTTCGGCAAAGGGCGCCAAGCCAGATTCCGTTTCTTCTCCCCCTGAATGTGGACATGTCAAAGGTCACAACTTTGGCATGCAAGTACTTCTCCAATATTAGAGAGTACAAGATAAGATTAAGACTATGATATAAATACAAAAAATTAGACCCTTGAGGTTTCTCACAAATACAGAAACACCCTCTCACATTTGAAAAATTACAATAACATTCCCTGTTTCTAGTTCCGAGTATCATATTCAACCTCTCATCACTCTTTAGTCACATGTAACCTAAAAAAGGGCCGTGATATCTAATTTGTCCAAAGTAAACTATAGGAATATAAATTGACACATTACACACAAAGCTTGTTCGACATAGTTTAAAATTTATATCATACAAATTTACTCATTTTGTTTGTAAGTGGTATTATTTTTTTTAATATACATTTTCGGTTAAATTATATACATAATATTTTCTTTAACACGAGTTATTTATAAATACAATTATCATATATAATTTTAGTATATTGATAACTTAACATTCTATTGTATAACATGATCAATCATTTAGTAACAATTTTTAAGGGTGTATAATATTTTACTAAACTCATGCATACAATATCTTAGCTAAATTTCAAATGAACTGTGAAAAACAAGTGTTCATATTTAACATCTTCTGTTAATTTATGAATTTATAAATATAAAATTTTATTGATAACTTTGTGCTTTTTAATATTTAAATTTGTATAAATAATATATTATCAATTAAAGAACTTCAAATCATTTATTACCAAATCCTTCAACAAATTTTAAGTAAAATTTTACGTAGCAAGTTGTGCAATCATCCAAATAATTGTGCAAGTACAAAGTCTTTAATTATTAGCTTATTATTGTCTATGTTTGGAAAATTTTACTAGTTACTTATAATTTTTAATCATTTAATTTCAACCATACATTCACAGCTACCACCACTTATTATCCACACATCTCGGGTACCCACAGATTATAATGAAACCCAAACACGCTTATTAAACTAAATAAATTAAATTGCAATTAACTGTAGAAATTTCATCTTTTGTCATAAAGGCATTTTAGGTACCTGAATGTCATTTTAGATGACACATGACTCAAAAAATGGACAAGGGATGAATATGGTTCTCAAATAATGGGGAGATTGTTATTTTTCTAATGTGAAGAGTGTCTCTGATTTGTCAGAAACCTGAGGGGGTGTCTCTAACATTTGCTCTAATAAACACTATTCCATATAGAAATGGAAATGATTATAGATGACTAACCTGTCTAGTTCCTTGTTCCTGAATGCCACTTGCTTTCAAAAGATTTCGCCATTTGTCCTGCATAAATTTTCTATCAGCCATCAGTAATAAGCTATAGCAGGATCACCAAACACATTAAGATCTGCTCAACACTAAAATAGTAAAATTAAATAAATAAACGAATCCCTTCTCTGACAAGTAATAACTTATGTTTTTAAATAAAGTGATTCAACATGATATCAAAGCACACAAAGGTCCTTGGTTCAAGTTTCATCGCCACCCATTCATGAAAATTGTGCCCACATCAAAGGTGCATGTTGAAGACTAAATTTTAATAAATAAATGTGACCCTTCTCTAACATCTTAAGCTCATAAATGAAGTGGTCCAACTAGATAAACCGAGCATCAAGGTCACCTCAAGATTCATTGGTGTTTAATGGAGAAATGCTTACCTTAAGATCAACAGAAGTACGATGGGAGGAAGTTGAGAACAAAAGCTTCTTTATACGACTCCATCTTCCAACCCCATATTGGGAAACCCCATCAATTAATTTTCTAACCTCCGAAATAGTCCACAATATATGATGCTTCCTCCGACTGCTAACTTCAGGTCGTCTCACTGCTGTAACACGATCGTCCCTTTTCTTTTGACTCATTGCTGAGTCACAGTCATCCCTCTTCTTTTCACTCACTGCTGTCACACAGTCCCCCCTTTTCTTTTGACTCACTGATGAAACACGGCCGTCCCTTTTCCTCTGACTCACTGTTGTGACACAGTCATCCCGTTTCTTTTGACACACTGGTGTTACATGATCTTCCCTCTTCCTCTGACTCACTGCTGTGACACAGTCATCCCGTTTCTTTTGACTCACTGCTGTAACACGATCATCCCTTTTCTTCTGACTCACTGCAGTGACGCAGTCATCTCCTTTCTTTAGATTCACTGCTGTGACAGAGCCATCGCGTTTCTTTTCACAAGCTGAATTTACATAGCCACACCTTTTCTTTTGACTCACTACAGCTACGCAGATATCTTCCGACTCGTCCACTGAATTCTCATTATCAGAACTAAGTACCTGTTCACATAAATACAGGAATATTTCATTTAATTGAAGACTAGTAGAAAATGACTTTAGCAACAGACGAAGGCTCAAGAATATTTTGAACAAAGAAAACATATAAATCCTCATTTTCCTTCCCTCCTGTATGTGATTTTGTTCCTTTTTCCTCTTTTTCTATTTGGAGCAAATGAAGGATGAATTATGTAATTAACTCCTTTCTTCTTCTTAGGCAATGAACATTTGGTAAAATCAGTGACACGGAGTCATCTTAAATTTTATTGTATTTATTCATGTTCCTAAAACGTGTGGACCATAATAGGGCCACTAGAAAATCACAGTGTCCAAAATGAGTGAGTTTTTTAGATATTTGAATTAATTACTAACAAAGGACTTGGAATGTAATGACATAGCTTAAGAAGGGATTAGACAAAATGTAAAAGTGCTACAAAAGAAAATTGAAAAGAAAAAGATTCTATCTAGTTAAAAAATAAATTCTACAAAATGGTTATTAGACTGGCTATGGTTTATGATATTGGACATTATGGTTTGTCAGCCATTAAGGAACTTAAACTTGACGTCATGCTTCATAGTGCCTCACATCCATTGAAAGCTGGGTATGGCAAGGAAGATATACCATTCATTCTGTAACATTAAGAAAGCCGATAAGTCAGACATGTCCATAAGATAAATGAAATAGAAATGAAGATGTTTAGAAATGTTGTCATACTAAAATGCAGAAAATAAATGAGAATGCACGCCAGCCAACAGGTGACACCAATTGGAGATAAGGAAATATGAATTGGGCAATGTCTTGTGTTGACGTAAAGCTATTCCTATTCGAAACAGAGAGGTAGATCACAAAACTAAAATGGTTTAGCGCGGCTAAAAAAAGGTTTGATTTGATTGGATCTTTCGATAGATCAAGCAATAATTGAAAATAATCAAGCCCGTAAAGAATTCAGAAAACACAAAAAAAAATTCACATGATGGGGGTATTCTAGTCCTTGGGCATGTCAGACATTGAAATCGAGAAGAAAGCAGCAAAACAATAAAGTTTGCAGAAAAAATGAGCATTCGTGTTAAGCAACAAGGTGATCATGTTTTGCTTCAAACTTACCATATCTGATGAACGACTCTTTTGACATTCTTTAGAAACTAAAGAACCGAACGGCACTTGAATAGCAATGACGGAAGACTCCTCTGGGGAAATTCTCGTTTTCGATTCGATATGACACTTCTCGCGATTTTTAACTACTGAAGTCTTAGCAATAGGGGTGGAAATAGAAACTTCTTGTCTTTTCTTAGAATGTCTAGAGATAGGCTCTGCTAATTCATCAATGTACCTCCTTGTAGGCTTACGAGATCTCTTTTGTGTAGTAAGGGCATCACTGTTGGCCGGGTTCGAGATCTTTGCCAATTCATCCTGGCCATTGGAACTGTTACTCTCAGCATTTTGACCCATCAGCCCAAATTCCTTGTTTTTCTGAATCTTTGAACTGCAGAACTCCCCAGACGTAAAATCAGAAGGGAAAAGGCTTCCACCATCCTCATCAGATGATATACCTCGAGAATGGCTCGGTATATTTTGAGACTCACAAATATTTTGTATAGTAGATGACATAGGAAATTGCAAAGGTTTCTCCTCAACTGATGTTTCACACTCTTGGCGGATACAAATATCACTTAATTCAGAATTGCAAAAGTTAATCCGGTCATTCTGGCATTCTGTCACATCAGTTATTGCTAATAAATCTGATTTCCAAGGTGTGTTAGCATCAGAACTTGACCCCGGTATTGGACTTTCTGGCAATGACATGTGCAAGCCTTCACTCAAACCATAATCCAAATTGGTAATACTTTGAGCAAATTCAATACCTGTACCCAATTGAACAAATATTTTTGGTGGGTTATCTCACTTGATAACTATAAATATCAGAATAACAGTTGAATATCAAGGACAAGGACGTCCACCTGAAAAGTAATCTTCACCCATGCTACAGAAATCATTTGACAATTGAAAATATCCAGCTTCAACTTCACTTGGCATTACATCAAGTACCTACATGTGAACCATCCCACTGAGAAGATGATGCCATTTAGCAAAAGACGTGCACAAAATTCAACAAAACCTTGTCAAAGCTATCATTAAGTCTTCTAACTACTATCCCTCGAAAGTAACATGTCTTTCGACGGCAATAATATTCCTCTGTAAATACAGCACCTAATTGCAAAAAAATAAAAATAATGGAGTTCAAGTTCCAAAAATGGCATTCCAAAAGATAAGAATAATTGGAACGTACAACACTGATTTGGGTATAAACATTAAATTAAAGCATTCGGGTACAATCTTGTCCGTAGCTTTTTTTATGTATGTGTCTCTGTGTGTAGAGAGAGAGAAGTGTTTCGGCAAGATTTGTGACAACAGACAACAAGTATCAACAAAAGACACTTGACAGGCTATCCACCAATGAAAAACATAATTTGCAGGGTTGTATTTAATGAATAGTAAATGGTTGTTAACCTAAGAATGTGAACAAAAAATATTATTATATTAACATAAAATTAAACTCGATGATCACATTTCATAGGGACTATACTCAACCATTTGTCGGGAAAGATTAAAATAATTATGACCTACTTCTTGCTTCGGAACAACTCCCCCTTCCTGAGCAACACCATAATTTGGTCCAACTGCACATATTCACAAAGTTCAATGAGGTGTCAGATGGCAGCCAGCAAATACTCAAAAAACATTTAGGATATCAAATACCATAGTAAACGAACAACATCCAAAGACCATTAAAAATAAATAAATAAATAAAAATAAATAAATTGAGTTGGAATGTATATCAATAATTATATCTTAACCCAAAAAAGGAAGAAGCAGTGAACTTTATATCACTTAATTCCTTCACATTACTAACAAGACAAAGTTGTTCATTATTGAAATTGTAAGACGGAATTCAGAATCACTATGAATGCTTCCACAGTGGTGCATAACGAACGGTCGCACTCAGGTACAAGGACTATTTGTTCCCATAGATGTTCCTAGTGAAAGCAACTGTTTTGATGAGGACAACTGGGGGCCTAATAAATAAAGAATACCTTTTTCATTACTAACTAATAATTTTTTATATCCCTTCAACCACTAATTACCAATAAGGAGAAAAATGTATTCACATGATTATTTGGTTTGAAGAGGAGGGGAGAGTTATGCTTCAGATTTAGACGATACCAGAGCTGCAGGAAACCTCTTCCATTTTCAAGGCATTCTCTGAGATCTTTTCATTGAAACACAAGACACTATCCATTGAAACATGCTCATCTTGGGGTTCTACAAGCAGATGTCGAACGTCAGTTGTCCCATCATCCAATGTCAGAGGTCCATCTTCCATGACACCTGAAAAATAGTATTGATAGCACCAAATATGTCCTATATATGTTCCATTCATAAGAAAACAGAATACCCTATTTATGATCAATTAACTGGATCATATATGTGACCGATAAAAAGTGAACAAAATAAACAGCAAAAGAATTACAAATACGGATAATAGAGGAGAAAATTCACTCTCTTCTGCATATATGCCCTGAGATACAGCTGAATTTTCAGTTTATCAAGTCCACTCACCTCTGTAGCTGAAAGAAGGAAAATAATAAAAAATTCCTAGAAAAAATATCTTCTACCTAAAGAAACCAAAATATTTTATATTTATCCTAAAAGCTCAAGCCAGAAAATCCAACAGCTTGTGTCAGCATTGACTCCATAAAGAAAAAAGTGAATTTAGATTAAACAATCTCTGTTGTGATAACGGATGTAAATAAGAAAAGTAATAAAACTTTGTAGTTCAAGTTCTTGCCAACTTCATCAAACGTCTGACGCAGGCTTAATCTACACTCATAGTTGTCATCTATCACTAAATTCAAACTCTCTCCTTCAATCCAACAGACACACTTAAACCCATGAACTGTCATTGCTGTCTCCCTTCCCCTATTTCTACAAGTCTCAATCTTTACAAACTCAAACCCAAACACTAGATGTGGAACGTGCTCAATTTAGACAGCCAGCAAACAATTCATTTAATTGCCAAAGAAAATTGAAATTTGGGTCATCATTTATAAAATGCAATTCAGAGTAACCAATAAGTTTTGGACAATCTATTAATAGTTGCAGAATCATGATTTTAAAGATAACTTCCGATGTTTATGTACAGCATTCTAAACTGGAAAATCTATTCTAGATTCATAATTGTGTTTGCATTTCCACAATCAATAAGTTAATTCCTTCCATTTACCAGCAAGAAAGTTCTTTATAGATTCTAGTTTTAGAAACTAAATTTAAAATAGGTTCCTAAGGCCAGCGGCTTTCCCAATTGCAAATGTGTGTCAATACAGTCAAACTCATTTAAGGGTTTCTCTAATGAACGGTTATTAAATTCAAATAATGGTATTTAATGCCACCGTGGTTAATCCTTAATTCTATTTGTGCAAGCTTCAATACTCAGATTCCTAAGTAATTTTCAGACATTTGTAACTTTAGATAAGGTCTTTAGAGAAAAAAAATAAGAGCTTTTTAAAAAAATTCCCTTGCGTGTCCTCCTTTGCACCACTTACAGCCACGTTATTGAGTTTTTACGAGAATACAATTAATTCAGATGTACAAATTCATTTGATGTTTTCAAATCAATGCATTAACATACTTGGCTGATAAACAAATTGACATCCTTCAGGCCATTATTTATTTTTTATTTTTTCATTTTCTTTGCTCCAGCAATGATCTTTATATAGTTTCCAACAAACTTACCTTTAAAAGGTCAGGGTAATATCTCTGGGTTTGGAGTCGGTTGTGTACTGATATTAATTGAACTTGCCTACAAAACATAAAAAAGTAGAATATACAAGTCAGAAAACGTACTCTTCTTTTGCAAATGAATTTATGAGTGGGCTTGTTTTCAATTCAACGAGAAGAAAAGACAAAGTGATATCATAAACCTAACGAGATATGATATTTGATCACTTAAAACTAGAATCCTTAGGCATAAAATACTGTTTGCATACTTACCATCAAGTATCAGATTCTCCATTAGAAGCACTCTCACGATTCAAGAATGGAAATGTGCTAGCTTCAAGTATTAATTCCAAAATGAAATTTTGAAAATTCATTAATATTTAAACTACTGCATCTCATTAATTTTTAGCACCAGAAATTATTTCAACCCTGATATCATGTATTCTTCACACATTTTCTGTAGAATTTCTTTTTCCTAAAATGTATTTAAATTCAACCATAAAATAACAGTATCTCTTTCTAAAATAATAATACTCAGTCGATGCGTAATTTGTAAAGATCTCTGATCTCACATTGATTCAAATAGCTTAACATCCTTAAACTCCCCAAGCCCCCAAACTAAAAACACAAAACAGAAAACACAATAAACAAGCGATGAACAATTAACAATAAAAAAAACACATAATTAGCGACACTACGGGCAAAAAATAAATGTAATGCCCATAATAAATTTTTTTAACAAATTTAAGAATACACAATTATTAGAAATGAGAGAAAGAATTGACCTTAAAGATTTAATTTTTTGGGCAATGTTAGAGTGAGGAATCGAGCAAAGAGTACAGGGAAAGTGAGGAATAAGAAAGACAAGTTTCATCCAGTGTGGAAAAGTAGGTACCGTACTAACATTTATTGAACGGAATCGAAAGGGATATAATTTGTTGTAATGGAATCTGAGTTTGGCGTCCGCCGTGGAGATTCGTAGTTAGTTTATGATTACGATGCTTTAACCATTTGCTTTCGTTGTTGCCTAGGTCGATTTAGTTACTGCTAATCAGCTATGTCTTAATCAGGTCAACGCAAAATTGACCCTCCCAATTACATTTATATTAATCTTACCAATTTATATGATTGTTTACATTTTATTTGTCATTAACTTTTTGTGCATTTGCGACATACAATAATGATATCAGTCTTGCTGATACTTAGCACATGCTTAGATGATAGTACAATGTCACTTGTACATCATTCTTGACATCGCGAGATTTGATGAGTGAAAAATGAGCCTTGCTACGGGGTCTGATTTACGGGCCCCTACCAGGTTAGATACATTGGGGGTGGGGCCACAGATTTTTTTTATTGCGGAGGTGGGCCCCGGCTCTTCAGTGAGTGGCCTGTAAGGCTCCGGTAAAATTCAGCACTGTACTTGAGGCATGAATCGTGAAAAATTGGTCAATAAGTGTTGTCATGTAACAAAATGTAAAGAATAATGTACATATAACATGATTATAGTAAAATTATTGTGTCTAATTAATGTTGCGATTCAATCTTGAAATTATACGTTACAAGAGTAATAGGTGTATGCAAAAAAATAATAATAATAATAAACCTAGAAATTTAATAATTGTTTACAACATTCAAAATATCCATTGATTCAACCTCAAGATGAGCAAATTCAATTAAAAATTGATCAGTTTACTTCAAAATTGGCCGTTCTATGTCAAAGTTTTTGTTTTTATATAATTATCTTCTTCCTTTTTTATTTACGGCTAACTTGACCTCAGTTTGATCATTTGACCGTTGACCCTTTAACTTTTTCAAATGCATATTCAAGCCGAATGCTCGAATAAACCAAGAAAGAAGAATTCAAACTTATTGGTAGTACGAGCATGACTTTAGTACTTTAGGAATCTATACACAGTATTAACACTGTTGTGGGAGCAATGAAGTCTTTAAGAAATGAATCATAAATTTCAATTTTAGTAGTAGAAATTAATAATTTTGAAACAAAATTTCAAGGGCCAGTACCGTTAGATATAGAGCATGTTTAGATGGCTTATCTTAGAGATAAGTTTCAAATATATGAATTATGTCGACTTATTTCAAAGGTATCTGGAAAGCATATAAACAGTTCAAATTATGAATAAATAGTGGATTCTTCGAAAGAAGCCAAACATAATGTCATACATTTATTCTTATCTTTAAGATAAGTCACTCCAAACGTGCTCTAAATATAATATGAATAAAACTATTTCTACCGAATTTTCCTTACCGAAAATGTTACACCCTCTCACATGTGTCGGGGCCCACCTGAATAAAAAACTCCCAAAAATGTGGTACGCACACCTTATTGTGAGTATAGGTAAAAAAAAATTTATGTACATGTAACATTGTCCATATAATATATTTAAACGATGTTAAAATAGAGAATAATAGAACTGGAGATTGGTGTTTTAAGTTAAAATTGTAAATGGAGATTTTTACAAGGCTAAAATTGTCAAGGAGAAAAGAGAAATTTGCATCGTTCTCGATGAATTTTGAACGTGCATTTTCGGTCTAACAACAAACTAAGCATCATTCTCAATAAATCTTAAATTAATTATGTTAATAATTTTTAAGTCACTGGTGCATAGTTAAATTGATCCAATCCAAATGAGATCGTTAACTTTGATGTACCCATCCTTTTTTCCAATACAAAGGTGACGAACAACAGAACACAAAGGAAAATGAGACTGATTCATGATTGTCCTTGATCTCCTTCCTTGCCTGCTGACTCTCCATTGGTCGCCAAGCCACGAATTTTCACATCGTAGAACACTTCTTCAACTCTTCTAAGATCATACTTCATTCCTGTCCCAAGAAAATTTATCACTTTGCGAAGTTAAATGATGCAGAATAAATTGCAGTTGACAGAAACACTGGCTCAAAATCAATCTAGCTATATAGCCATCACGAAAATCAAACAAATAGAAAGATAATGCCAAGAAGAATAAAGCCATCCTTCAGCACATCCGTAAGGACCTTAACCATCATAGATTGCACAAGCAACACCAGAATGATTTAACTTACCATCAAATTTCTTGCGCAAAAAGTCATTCCGAAGATTAAGCATGCGAAATGCTGCATGTAGATCTGTCAAGAATTTCATAACTTTTTTTGGACATTCATAATCCCCAGCAGTCACTTGGTTCACCACATACCTCGGCTGCAAAAGCATGTACCAGTTACTCATTTTCCGCCCGTTACACAGGACAAATATCTTACTAACTGACAACAGTAAAATCAGTTATATTCAGCAATAACTATTTTCTTTTCTCAACTATTTTGTTTATATAAAGTCTAAAAACGACGAGCATTATAGTCTAATTGTGTTTGTCAGTGTTTAAAAGGCATCAGAGTTGTTTTTAGAGCATTCATTTTGGAGGGGAAGGAAAAGGAAGAAAATAATTAGTAAGAAGGATAATGGAGGGCGCACGTGATTATCAAAGAATCTCATGTTCTCTTTGGTGACCCTCCTCCAGAACCTTGGGAAATAAAAAGGATATTTTGATAGTTTACTTACCAATTCATTTGACATAAAACAAATTCCTGTATAAGAAAAAACTCTGGATCAATACAATGTGAAAAATATCTGAGTCGAAGAAAAATAATAACAAAGTGAGATAAGTATAATACTCTTGGACAACAATAAATATAAGAAAATAACAAGAGGATCAAACGGCATAAAAACATTCAAGGAAGTCGATTGGTCTTTCAGTCACAAACATTATAAAGCAAGTTCACAGTTTTCGCCAAAGAAAAGTTCACAACATGCCAATGCTTTCTAAAATAACCAATTATTTTATCATAATTTTAGGCGGTTTTAAGCAGTATAACTAAAGGGGTCATTCAATCAAAAAAGATGACAGTTCAGGAGTTGTACATACTGATAATTTGCGATGAAAAGTTATAGCGAAGCATCTAGAGCAGAGAAACTAATCAACACCCTGAACTCATGGTCGAAACTTGAAATCAAATTCATCCAAAGCTTGGACACTTACCTATAAGATAGTCTTCGACATCAAGTCCAAACTCGGTGGGATTCACTGTGTCATATACCAAGAAACAATACTAAGATATTATCACATTCTCAGCAAACTTAAACTATTGTAAATCAGTTGAGATTAAAATAAGAAAGGAAACTACTATCAGGTTACCGAAAGGCCTAAAACTTGGAGTACTTCAATGATAGTCGTTCAAAAATGTGTGTTGCTTAACCAATTCATATATAGACAAACAAATGGGTTTCTAAAAACAAAAGGAAGGTAAAAGCGAAAATTTTATCTTGCTAGACAATTTAGCTCCAGCTAGTAGAGATAGATAATAAACCAACACAGCAGCTCATTAGAAGTTATGCAAGTCTTTTTGCTAATTAAAATACAGACGAATCATGGGGGTTGCTAAATAAAATGGAACTGTTGTTTTGCAAGGCAATTTGAAACTAGATCCAAATAAGATATGATAATGGAGTTCAGAACCATAAAGAAGTACAGATGAAATATGTCATAAGCAAAGCAACTTGACACCAAAATCCACATCTTGACATCTTGTAGTAGGTAACTTCATAATATATATTCTAATGATTAGAAACTCCACGGAAGATGCATAATCCAAAACTTTTCCACGAAATCTCTTATTTTTAAGGGATAATAATATGAATAAATGAAGAGAGTTGATATTATTTACAAAGCAAGCTCAACATTTCCGATGTCAAATGAGAAAAGGCAATCATCACAAGTCAACGTAGAGCTTTTATTTCATATTTGAACTTGAGCTCTCATGTTTTCAAAGTGCTTTATCCATTCAGCTGGATTCCATGCTTCACAACCGTGAAAAAAACCATAAAACTATGCAATAACATGCACCTCCTACTCAAAAGAACATATTCTAGGCAAATTACATAAACAAAATTATTTAATCCATGAAAATAGTTGTTTTTTGTTGAGCAAGGTAGAAAAATTTTAACTCTATTTTGAGTGGCATTTGAACATACATCCAAGATTCGCCTCAGCTTCAGTGTGCAGTAGAAGAGTCCCAGTTTCTAACCAATGTATGAAGGAGAGCAATGACACTACAGTCTGAGTCTCACTCCGCCAATCACCGTGATACCTAATGATAAAAAAAATTCTTAAACCATAACAAAGATTTGATACCACTTAAAAAGTCCACAAACAAAAAATTGAACAATTTTTTTTTTCCTCAAACCTGTAATACTGCTCAGGGCATTCACGAATAATTTCTGCAAGCTTATTATATAATTCCCTTAGACCAACAATTTGTTGCTTCGCCTTCTCGATAACATCTATTCAAAATTATAACAATGACAATGAAATCAACATCAACAAGAATGGAAATAATAATAATAATAATGATAAAATAATATTTTTCTATTATTTTTAACCGATGCACTAGCACAATCTAAATTGAGCACATTTATAGTAATCAACAAATTAGAGTTCATCCATTGATTACAAAGACCCCAGTGAGATGGAGAAAGAAACAATATACTATTATAATAATGATTTAACCCAGAGGGGTTGCTCAATTGGTCAGCCTTGGGTTTGCTTCCCAATGGTCACCAGTTCGAATCCCCTCAGTGCCACTAAGATGAGTATCCTACTGTAAACTTCAAGGCCCCGTGGGATTAGTCGAGGTGCGAGTAAGCTGGCCCGGACATCAACGGTTATCAAAAAAAAAAAAATAATGATAACAGTGAAGGCGGGTTATTACAAAGACATACCGAAAACCCACTATCCATTCAACAAAACTACGCCTTATCATAAAAAATGTTGATATTATTTAGGCTTAACACCAATGTTGTCTTCTTTTCTCTGTTTTTTTTCATACACTAATGTTTCCTTTGAAGAGAATAGAAAGTAACGGTAAATTCGGCAGAAAAGAAAAAGTACAAGAGTAAAATTACAAAGCTCCATTTGGACATATCTTTGACCTATCTTATTTTAATAAAACAAACTAAATAATATATTTAGAGACGCTATAACCATCCAACAATCATAATCAGTCTTAAAATTAACACAAAATTAGATACATCCATCAAAGTTAAAGCTATGAAACAGCAATCAGATTGAAATAAAATAAAACTTGAACTTTGACGTTCATATTGGAAAACCGAAAGTTCAAATTTAAGTAGATGACAGGAATGTACCGGATATAGAGCGGGAGTGGTGGATGAGGAGAAGGCTAGAGTGCATGAGCCTTGTGGTGGACTCAATTTCCATAGCAACGGTCCGAATGCGTTCGCGTAACTTGCCAGAATCTTCCAGCTGGCTCCGCAACTCCTCAAACTGCTTCTCCAGTTTTTCAACCGTTGGTGAATGTGGCATGTGGGTTTCACCCTCCCCGTCCGCCATTGAAGTGGAAGAAGTATAGGTAGAGTGATAACAAACTGGCAAAATGGCTACATATTTCAGAAGAAAAATGAGGGGTTATGTTGACAGCTACGGTAACAAAGAGAAACAACAATCAATATTTAGAAGGATCTCTAGGAGTTTTACATCCTATTATGTTGAACTTTACTGGTAGTACGTAGTATTCTTTTCGTATTCAAAAATGTTGAGTGGGATGTTCTACCCAATGGAAAGTTTGTACCTAAATCCTTG
The DNA here is from genome assembly GCA_019097785.1 of Fraxinus excelsior. NCBI lineage: Eukaryota > Viridiplantae > Streptophyta > Magnoliopsida > Lamiales > Oleaceae > Fraxinus > Fraxinus excelsior. Next base: position 22,437,787 of record CM032636.1, on the reverse strand, counting down.
AAAGTAACAATAACATAACACCGTAGTTCTCAAAAACAGACAATATCCGGAATTGCATAATCTCAGTAAATGCAGAAGAAAAATTCCAAGTAGAAGTACAGAGGACAACTAATTCTTCTATATCAGTGTCTTTAAGCAGAAATCAATTCAAACTAGATGGAGCGCATATTACACTTCCAATTTCATAGAACTAGAAACCGCTAGGACATATATCATGTAATCTTCACATATATTACTCTTACAACTGCTTTTACCTCCCCCAAAAGGGAAAAAAGACAATAAACAAGTGATAAACAATTAACTATAAACGACAAGAGAAACACACTTAGCAACACAAAATGAAAAATAAAAAAATAAAACAATATACAGAAATATCTAAGACAATAATGAAACCAATTCCTGTATAAAAATACACCATTTACTTCAAATTCGAGTGAGAATTGACCTAAAAACTGAAATTTCCTCAGCCGACTTTTAGCGAAGTGAGAGAGAAGGGGTAATCGCCGAGTAGAAAGAGGGAGGGACCGTACAATGTGCGGAATCAAAATGGATATTATTGTCATGGAATCGAGTTTGGAGTCCGGCGGGAAGACGTGATTAAGGATGTGACGACGACGTTTAACAGAGGTCGCAGTTTATTTGTTGCCTGGGTCCAGAGGTGTCAATGGGCCAGCCGGTATGCACACGAGCTCGGCCCGTGGCTCATTTTCTGCATGGCTCGTTACTCGTGTGCCAAGCTCATCAATTTTTTTTTTTTTTTGAATATAAACTTTTTTAAAGAATAAAAAATAAAAAATCAACCCTTCGCCTTGAACAAACCCATGAGCTTGGCTCTTGGAGCTCGCCCACGAGTCACTCGTCGTGGACAAGTCGAGCGGGCTTGGCTCGCCTAGTGAGTCAGTTGCTCGGCTCGTGCTCGGGCGCCTCAAAACCTCCCACGAGTCGACTTTTCACGTGCCAAGCAGCCGAGTCGACGAACTGCTCGACCCGTTTGCCACCACTACCTAAGTCGACGTAGTTCCATACATTTTCAACTCTTTTAAAATATTAATTATATGACAACATAAAATTATTATAATTATTAACATTTTTAACCTTTTGTAATAATATTCTATCTACTAGAAGATAAAGAAAAGTAGAAAACATAAGTTTGGGAGGGGGTATATTTCATCGTACATGGAGTATTGTGTAAATCCAAAAAAGGAAAAGGGAAAGGAAGTAATTTTCCCGAAAATTTGATTGTAAGGTATTTTGCGTCAATTTTCCCTTTTCTTCGGCCTATTTTTATCTTTTGGAAATTACATAAACCCAGTATCTTTAAGTTACCCTTTCAAAATAAGATTTGTTTATACAAAAATCGGATAATAATTCAATATTAATAATTACATTACAAAATTTAAATTAATGTATATACCCACCATAACTCCGTTCACCCCCACTAAATTTCAGTCCAACCCATAATCACATTCCCTTCTTTTTTTCTCTCTCTCTCTCTCCATCCATTCCCTCTCTCTATACCTCTTTACCAATCCCATTGGAGCGGTGCGGGGGAATGCACAGCAACAAGTCTGCTTTTCATGATGATAGAACACTTGTTGCATGCGAAGGCACACAAACACGCAAGGCGTGCGCGTCACCATCGCTGCGACATTTTCCTCTCATCGTTCACTAGAGGCCTTCCAGCCGTCGGCTTTGTTTCTCTCTTCTTTATAATATTATTATTAATATTTAATTAAATATAAAAAATCTGTATCTATATCTAAAATATCTGATTTTTGAAAATTAAAACATAAAATCTGATTTTAGAATTGGGATCTCCAAAAGTAGGGAAATGAGTAATTTCCACTTATCTTTTCCCATTCTTCCTGAGATGGGCCATAGCTGTGTTATCATCACCAAATTCTGGGCCATTTAATTTATGAAAAGTGTGCTTGTCCCAAGCCCATTTATTAGTTCTGCACAAACTTTATTTTCATTTTTCAAAAATGCTAGATGTACAAGTGAACATCTTGTTTGACATTTGACGTGTTATAAAAAGATGAGTGAATGGAAAACTATTTTTTTCTTGAACTGTCAAACTTAGGTGTGCACCAAAGCAGAGCTGTTCAATTTTTATCGTTGACAAAGTTTTACTTCAGAATGTAATGACACAAATGCCCCTCCAAAACTGTTCGCAAAAGTTATCTACGAGAATAAATGAAAAGAAATGCACTTTGAATGATAAACAGTAAATGCAATTTAGAAAATAGTAGCAATGGATTGATAACAAAGAAAAAAAATTCACCTTAAAATAATCTACAAAAATTTGATTGCTATAACAAGCTAAAATATTGTTACCATTCAAGTTACATAGTATTGTTTGGTCAAATGCCAAATCAAAATATTTAATTCCTTTTTTTTTTTTTGGGTTCAAGATGAGTCAAATAACAAATATTCATGTTCGACTCGTACTACTACATGTCACAAAGTTGTGTCGCGACTCTTTTGCGAAGAGCTTCCCTCAATTACCGATATTGTCTTGTAGGTCAATACGCTCAAACAAATTTCGTCACAAGGACGGTCATTGTCCTCCCATAAGATACATCCTTCTAGTTCTGCTGCGTTGAAGGTGTTATTTGGACTCGAGCTCAGGGACAAACCGGGCGGGGCGGGGGGGGGGGTCACGTGACCCCCTAACTTTTGAATTTTTTTTATTTTTTTATTTTTATAAAGTTATGTTTAGTATCGATTAAAATCTAAATTTTAATTTAAATCAAAGTTAACAATTAATTTTAATAACATATTTCATTGAATCCATAACTATTTAACTTTTATCAAAATTTACTTAAAAATTGATTTTGATTTCCACAAATTAGGGGCAAAATCATAATGAATTTGAATTTTTCTCTTTTTTTTTTAGCTCTCTTTTACACTTTTCTTTACGCCTTTTAACAAAAGCTTAACCCTTCTAATTTTTAAAAATTTGTATATAATTTCTCTACAAATTATCACATTTACTACAAATCTTCACTTTCCAATCAAATTTTCAAGTAATTAGAACCTAAATTTACATTTTCTCTTATCAAACTGTGTATATAGAATGTGTCTGAACTCATTATATTCAATTTGACTTATATTTAACGAATTGCGTTTATTTGATTGATTATTAGTATTGAATATTAGTTATATGTTTTCCTTTCGATTACTTGAATTAATTGTTTGTATCAAATACATTATAAGATTTTTAATCGTAAACATGCATTTTCTTGTAATGAACAAAACATTAATAACATGACTCTTCGAAATCAAATAGATGAAAATGATTAGCAAAATATTGATGAAGAATTGTTTTTTTTTTAAATTTAAATCTGCATTGTTTTAAGTCAACTATGAATTATTCAAAAATCAAGAGCAAAGTATTCGATTTGTACAGGATTTGATTATGTCAATAACATAAAATGTCTGCATCTACCCCTATTCGAGCTTGAGAAGCAATACCAATGTCACCATGACTATTGTTACATGCTTCACAAAAGAATACTCGGGCATTCGCCGCAAAGTGACGAGTCAATTTTTTCAGACCCCAAAACTTCTTCCAACGACATTTCGAAACGTAGTTTTACAATATACACTCTAACATGCCACAATTTATCTTACTCAAATCTGAAAAATGAGATATGATTTCAAAGGAACCAAAACAATGGAGCACGAATGTAATCTGTACTCTTTCTCAAATTCCAATAAATGTTGATTCACTCTTTGCATCTAATGCTTTCCAATCTTATCCTTCAGTTGGCAGAAAATCGCTCCTTGAAAAATGTACAACATGGATATTTTGGTATAGGAAAAAAATGCAAAAATTCGACAAAAAGTTTTGAATGGAAAATAAGATTTTGTACAAACCGGACTCTAACTCACGCTAAAATTGATGATAAATACCTTTAGATAGTATTATGTTGACAGTGGATTGAATGTATCATCTGAAATCAGTCATCAACAAATTGATAGCTTGTTGAGGTCCGTGTTCGAATAAACACTCGGACTATGGTAATCCTAATCGTATTTCCTATGCCGCCCATACTAAGAGTAGAGATTCTTCCACGTATCTCAATCTTTTGCCCTCTGTTTTTCATAAAAGTGTCCAAATGGAGCACCTGATCATTTGTATCCAAACAAAATTCTCCATGTGAAATCGATAGATTGCGTAACCTCTTGAGAATAAAGATTTTTTGTACCATTTTCTTCCACCAAAGGAAACCGTGAGAAAAATACGTTGTTTGAGCTATGCCCTTCTTGGGGTTTTTGCTGCTCTATATCCCAGTCGACATACTGGGTGAGCAAATGAAGGGACTGTGGTGTAGCAGTGGTGACTCTGGTGGTTTTTGGAATCTTACCTGAAAGGACTCTCTTATAATTTGGAGGTGGAATGGTGGAGATGTCATATATGGCTGTCTCACGAATTGACTTAGAGCATGTCTGGTGTGGATTTTTCTCCAGAATTTCATTGCTTTTTTTACCGTCAGAGCATGGCATTTTTGACTTCACACTCACAATGCTGGGACCCAACATGCCAAGTAACAGTAAAATAATCACGGTTTTGATTGAAAAAATCGGCTCCAGACAGGGCCTTAGTCAAAAAGCAACTGGCTATTTTTTTTTAAAAAAATACTTTTTTTACTTGAAATTGAGGGTGGCTCTGAACTATACTACATGTACAGAACTGGGATAGTTCTACGAGAGTAAGCTATTTAATTTTCCTAAGCTAGCCAATGGGAAGATCGATATTGCTACACTTACACACTTGGTACACAATCCTCTCACATGTATGTCACACATGCAAGAGAGTTGTGCACCAAATGTGTACAAGTAGCATTTTTTATGGGAATATAGCAAGTCTACCAATGATTTGAGCAACAATGTCAAACACTGAGTGCGTGCAGAGGCAGCTTTAACCGTGTGTCATTTGAAATTGATCTCAGGTGGAGTTATTTTGTTCTGTGGGATCAAGAAATCAGACATGCTCTATCATTTACCCACGTTATTTTAATTTTATCTTTACCGATTTATTTTGACATTTGGAAATTCAAATTTCCATTGCGTAAAACATTTTTTATGTTCGATTTTATCTATTTATCTCGTCAAATGACCGCGTGCACCTTTTTCGACTGCGTCTGAGTTCTGACCCTTTTTTATTAGGATAAAATAGTCTCTTCAAATTTAATTAGTTAAAATATTTACAAATAAAAATAATTAAAAGATGCATTCTACCCCAACTTTGCTCTCACCCCCAGCAAACCTGACTTGTGGATAAAAAAGTAAATTTTTTTTAAAGTAATCCTAAACAATATAAAAGAGACACTTCTCTTGGTACGCGTGTCGCAACGTCTCATTGTCAACCATAACGACTCCGTTTTAGAGGATTTCCATTCTTTTCTACTCCGTCTCCATGGCGACACTAAGAAGCGCCAGAAGAAAACGTACAACAAGCAAAAGAATTGTGACACTACTTGTCCGTAGCCGACTTAACAGGATCTCGTCATCCTCCTCCCCAAACTCTAGCTAGTTGGAGCTTATGTTGAAATAGATTTTAAGGAGAAACAGTATGTTTATCGGAATAAAATGTCAGATAATGAACTTATTTATTTGAAAATGGATAACATAGATGAAATTGAAATAGTGGCATCTTGTGATAGTTTATACAATTCTGTCGAGCAAGGAAGAAAAAAAAACAGGCTGGAGACACGAAGAGCTGGCCTGTCAGGTTGATCACCGTTTGGGCGTTGCCCCGAACCCCATGAGAGCGTTGCCCTATCGACCGCAACCTCGGTGTTGTCCCCGCTATCCATGTATGCTTTAATGTCGTTGTACTAATGTCATCGTTTTTATTAACATATTCACCTTTGAGCTGATGTTCATCTGTTTTGATTTATATTTGTTGTTTATAATAAATAATTTTTCGTTTTGTTTCCAATTTTTATTTGTGTATTTTTTGTTGAAACTTTCAAGTTTTTCATTGAAAAAGTTTTGCTAATAAGATTTAATTAGTGATATCTCCAAAAATAACCAAAAATCAGTCAACGGTATTATGTAGCCAACTATACTACGGCACGTGCATCTCACTAGTATTATTGACAAGTGTGTCGTTATTTGTGTGAGTGACTAGGAAAAAAAACAAACTATATTAAATTAATAATTTTAATACCTTGAAATTTGAATGTCCTTAATTAAATCTGATTTTTTTAAAAAAATAGTACAAAAAGTTGAATAACATCACACCAAACCCCACCCTACCTCCACTTTTTAAACCCAATACCCTAACCTGTGCCCACGATACATTGCAAACCCACCACATTTTTCTTCTTCCTCACAAAATTCCTCCCTTTCCTCCATGTTTCAGCATTAAATGGAGTCAGACATGATAGAATCCTCCAAAAGAATTTAAAATTCGTCTCATACTTTCAGGGCTATATAATACAAGAATTAAATTGAGACTCCTCCAAAAGAACTCTACGTACAAATCGATACCGGAAGTGATATTTGTAGGTCAGTTGCAATTCTGTAATGGCTCACCAACATTTAGTAGATTCCAAGTAAATTTATCATTATTGATTGATAATCTTTATTATCATTTTAATATTTCATTCGAAAATTGTCATAGAATCATTGGATGATATTTTTAGTAGAATTTTACTGCATTTTAACAAATTTAGCTCGAGTTTTTTGATCATTTGAGCTCATCAAAGGTTATGCCAATGTCATATTCAGGTCAAAGATGTGATTTGGGAGCACAATCTTCTTTTGACTGTGAAAAGAATTGTAATTTGTCCTTTTTTGTAATGTATTGTGAATATGGTTTTGAGTTTGTATCAAGTTAGTCTAGTTTTTTTGATGCAATGTAGTTAAATTTGAGGATTCAAATATTTTACTCATGTTAGCATATAGAGAGTTCACATGTAGTTTTTATGAAACACATCCGTCGAGATAAAACTGTCAGTCTTGATAGTTATGGTCTAGAATTCTTGACAATTGGTTCTGTTGTTTATGGAGTATCTCCTTCAAAACAATTTGACAAAATTACCTTAATGAAATCTGCACAGCGTAACGGTATGATCATCAGAATCAGGAAATTAATTCGAGTCCACCGACTTCACGATATTTCCTTAAAACGAATTTGTTGCCTTCAAAAAGGTGCTAAAGACGTCCAACAATCGTTTCCCAAGATAGAATGAATTTTGTCTCCTACGAAAGCAGCACAGCAATCTGCAGGAGTTCCAGCGAACACAATGGAGTGTATTTACTTCGAAATGAATATTAGAACGAGAGAGAGAGGATGCGATTCAATACAGAGAATATTTGCAATGAAAATGGTGTAATTATTTTGGCAACAAGGCTGACTATTTATAGAATCGTTCGTGGCCATTCGAACATTCTTCAAGCTCTTTCAGAATAGTCGCCACTGTTCAGACAGACCCAAAAAATCGAACAGACAATAAGGTTCTGTAAGAAGTCGATTAACAAACCATCCAAAAAGTCTGTTAACAGACCATCCAAAATTATTACTCGAAAATAAGCCCATTAATAAAATTTAATTTTATTAAGTACCTAAGAATTTGATTAATTACAATTTGAACCAAGAATTAAATAATTTTTGTCAAAAAAGATAATAGTACAAGGACGCGCCCGCGCCCGCATACGAACCGGGCGCGTGCTCGTGCCAACCGATCGGAGGATATAGGTCTCCCCCCTTCTAGAGACTATTGGTACCACTTGAGGCCCAAACCCATTTCCCAAACTTACACTATATAAACCACACCAAAGTTTCATAACTTTCCTATGTGGGACAAGTGTATGGAAATTTTCCAATAAATCAAATTCTTCACTATTTTATAATTCTAAGTGTGTTACTTTAACATTAAATATTTTATTCAATACTAAATGTTTTCGATAAATAAATATATCACATTAATCCTCTTCCGGAGTAGAACGTGAATATACTAGGTCCCGTTTACCAACATGTTCTTATTCATCGACAATTATGATACAATGTCAAACTTATTTTAGTCGGGTGGGTATCTCAATTGTGTAACTATTATTATTTGTGTATTGTAATTATGGTCGAATTTAATTATATTCAACAAAGTGTATAGAGTGACTCAGATTAAAGGATTATGAAATGTTTGGGTCATACGTACATGTTAATTGTAAATATGTACTACTTCATATTTAACCGTAATCCATGAGTACATCAAATTTAAGAGTTTAACTTTTAATATTTGGGTGATACATTCACATTAATTGTAAGCATGTACTATTTCATATCTAATTGTAATCCATGAATACAACACATTTAAGATTTCAATTTTCAAAGAATCTTCAACTTGTGAGGGGTAAAATACTCTTCATCGTGATAAATCGTTATTCTCCAATTTTAATTTTGTCTACGTGACTACTTACTTGGAACAAATTGTTGAGAATTCTAGAGCGTATATGTCAAGCCCGATAGTTTGTAACATGTTGATTAATGAATGATTATTTTCAAAGTGTTCAAAATATTCGTTGTTCCATGAATTTAAACTACAAAAATAGTAACATTAAATGGATAATATAACATGAAAAACGACAACCATCATTATTGTGTACAAAAATACAATCCAAATCATTATACATCATTGAACTTTATGTACAAAAATACAATCCAGTTCTCCCATGTGCGACATAATAAATCTCAGATTATTACTCGTACATGAGAATATGAGATAACGATGATAAGCATTCAACACAATCATAATATCGAGATTTATTGTCATGCAACTGGCACCTATGAATAAATTATAACAAACAATATCAAACAGGTGAATGGGAGAGACATAGTTGATAGATCAACTGCCGCATTTTACGGAATTTTGTAAAAAATACATTCCTCGTAACATTAATTGTGTTCATCAATACTTAACTACCAAAGACTACTTTCTTCTTGGTATGGGATCGGAGGAGAGGAAGACAAAATTGAGATTTTTTGGGAGGGAAAAACTCGTTTTCACACTCAACCAAAGTAATGAATGATTTATTTTATTTTATTTTTTTAGTTAACAATTCTATTACCCATTATTTAATACATATAGTCATGGGTTTATATTACATTAGCCAAGTGATCACATCAATAAATGCATGTATTAATGAACATTAAATGTTCCCAAGTCACACAAAAAGTGACATTTTTGAACAATATTTGTAAAAGTGACAATTTTTGTGCATTTTCAAATTTTGTGACATCTATGAAAATATCCCCAAAATAAATTTCATAATGCCACATTTAAGAGGTGTATTCAATTAAGACTTTTGACTTTGATATATTTTTTTTAAGTGATAACTTTTGTGAATTTCATGATTTTTTTTTTTATATATAAATTTGTATGAGATCAGTGGATGTCTTTTGTAGACTTTTATAGACTTTCATTTAAAACATTTGAAAACTTTCATTTGAAATATAATCCACGTAGATCTAGTGTAATAGCATGAAATTCTCCCATACGAGGTGGTGATTTCTACAATTCTCCTTCTCCTTCCACTTTCCCTCTCCATATAATAAAATAAATATTTTTTAAAAAAATAAAAAATTAGGACCTTAAAAATAAATATTTTTCACAAAAAATGAATGAAAAAAGAAAAAAAAAAGTTTATAAGAATTCAATTTAATTTTTTTTCATAGAAAATTGAGAAAAAAATAGAAAAAAATATAATCAATAGAAAAAATAAATTTTAATCATAACTCCAATGTTTATAGAAGGAAAATGGAAGATAAATAGATATTATTTATTTTTAAATCTCTCAAAATTTTGTGATTAATGCGAGATAAATTTTAGATTTTATTTTAGTATTTATACTTAAAAGTTAGTACTCCAGAGACTATTATAAAAGTTTCTAAAAATCATTAAAATTTGAATACCCCAAGACTTGTCGAGATTTCTAAAAAAATTTAATTGAATACATCGTGACTTTTAAGAACTTTTTAAAAATCTATAAAAGTTTCAGTTAAATACACTATTACTTTTAGAGAGTCTCAAAGAGCCTATATTAAATATCTCTAAACTTCTGCATTCCCAAAAGTCATTAAAAGTATCTGGAGAGATTAAAATTGAAAAACTAGTCGTTATTATTGACTTTTATTAGACGTGTGGGACACAATAACGACTATATTTTCAATTTTAATTGGATTTTAATCGATACCAAACAAGATGGGTCACTTAATCGTCACATAAGATAATATTCTAGCACCTACTAGATAGTATTATTCGGGAAAAAAAAATAGAGTAAAGTCGAGTAGATATTAACTATTATACGAGCAACCACAAGTCGCTAATTGAGTGAATGATTCTACCATGTGCGCGAAACTTTCTCATGAGTTGGAGAGCCAAATTCCCTTGGTATTCTTACTTTCTAATAATTAAATTTAATAAATTGCAGATTTCAATATTCCGCCTCTCAAATTATTCAAACTATATTTGAATTAATTGGTCATCAACATTTTAAAAAATATGTTAAATAAAAGATGAGTGAAAAATAATAGATGTTTGTTGCATAAAAAAGAGTCAAAATATAAAATATTGTTATTAAATTTTTTACTCTATAAATTTAAAGATCGGTTATACATGAGATACTCTTTATAAATAGAGATTTATTAAATACTATAAAATAATATTTATTTTAAAGAATCAATATATAAAAATGAGCTCCAAGAACATGAATTTGACTCTATATTTGGAAGTCAAACTCACTCAGTGATTACATTTAATAAATGGTAAGCTTCAATACTTTATTTCTTGAATTGTTATTTGAATATATGAGAATTCAGGGGAAAAAAATATGATTGTGAAAAAAAAAAAAAAAAAAAAAAAAAAAAAGAGGGCCAAAAATAAAGATTTTTAGGTGCGTGTGAAAAAAAATTACTCTTCAAATTTGAAAAGACTATATATCATGTAGAAGATGTTCTTTAAATTTAAAGAATCTCTTGAAAATGCATGTGACACATTACATATGTAGCAAAGTAAATTATTTGTGTCACGAAAAACAATATCAAATCTCTATCAAGATAAATAGATTATGAATCAAAAAATCAAAAAAAGAAAAAGAAAATAACAAATCTCTGTTAATATAAATGCACAAGCAGAAATCAAATCTCAAGAATTGAAATGAATAGATCAAGGATGGGAAAACCGGCACCCAAGACAGAATAAAGTCCACCTCCCCCTCCGTGGAAGGAAAAAAAATCCACAAAAGAAGCTAAAAACAAAACATCCCTATGATACATGCAAGGGATTCAGATAACCAATGGGCTATGGCCAAGAAAATTTCTGTACCAATACAAATGGAATCCTAAATGATAATCTAGGATACATGGCTGCCAAAACTACGTTGTCCGCTTGTACACGAGTATAATCGACATAGAATGATTCTTGAATTCACTTCTTTCCAAACGTTACCAAACAAAAGAAAGCTAACAACCTACAACCTATACCAGTGACTATGAGTAAAACTAGACAGCAAGTCCAATTTTGAACACTGTATCCCAATTCGTTTAATGTATCACAGCGAGTTATCAGCCACACTCCGGAGTATCTGAGGAGAAAACGAAGATAAATTTCGACAAAGATGTATGCCTAGACATATATGAAATAAACTTATGAACACGATTCGAGTCAGTATAACCAATATCGGCAATGAAAAGGTAGGCAATTCACATTAATTCTTATGTGTAATCTAGTAATCACGTGCTTATAAAGATCCAGCAATTAGCCAATTGACATATCAAGATGAAGGCAATTTATTGCTGACCTTTGAGCATTCGCAATGAGAAAAGCTTCCAGAGCCCACTTTGGATAACTGTAACTGCCTAGATACTTCCCGATTTTATCATCTTTATCTTGATTCGCAATGAGAGTAAGAACAACAGGAAGAAGCACACACCACTGCATCCAAGAGAATTTGTAGCATAAGAAAATTATACAAATAGAAGAATATACAAATTTATATAATATTAAACTATGATTTTATGATGAATATGAACTTGCAGTGTACCAGTTGGGCTTGACTAGGTGGAAAGAAGATGGCAAACACATAGGCTATGCCAGTTACACAGTATACAAGGCAGAGCAGAACAACATAATTATCCATGAAAGTTGATCTTGGATTGTTGAAAAAAAAGAACATAGAAAGGAAAACCAAAGGCTTGATAACTGTATTGAAATGATCAACTGTATCCTTGGCCATAAAATATGCCAGACTGCTTGTGCCACTGTCATTCTCTCGCCGGAAGTGTAATTTGTCCAATGAAAATGACCTTAAAGCCGAAATCTTGCAGAGGAGTGCTGCAAATGGGAAATTAAGAAATAAACACCGAGAAGTAAAGAAATTATTAATATCACATAAATCATAAATGCCAAAAATTTGAATATAAGGACTTACAGTATGTCGGTTTCACCAGAGAGGTCATGTATATTTTTATCAACACATCTCACAAGTTTTAGAAATCGTGAAAGTACAAGCAACACTTATCAGATGTGAAGAATAATATAATATGCCCCTGTTTGATAGAAATTAAAATTTAGATTTTTATTAAAGTCAAAGTCAACAATTAATTTTAACCATATATTTTATGAGATCCACAACATTTTAATCACACGCTTCAACTTTTATCAAAATCTGCTAAAAAAATAATTTTAAGCTTCACCAAACAGGGGCTATATCAATGTTCAATGGCATTGCTACAAAGTAAAAAAGTGAACAACACTGCACAATGCACATGCAAGGTCCAACAAGTAAACCCTCTGTTTATGTTAAGAAATCAGAAAAAAACATGCTGGGGCCATATCATCAGTGAAAAGGCTACTTACACACAGCAATGATCGTATACATATAACCATGATACCCAAAGGTGTCCCCTTTCACTTGAGAAAGAGTTCCTAAACACGCTCCAGCGAGCAAAAGTATCAAAAAATCTGCTGCTTGCAACTGAGCTTCTCGAAGTCGCTGCTTGATACTCCTGAAGAAGTTCGTGACATACCAACACACTCAGACAAACTCATGTAAATTTTTGAAGACTTAAAAGTTTCATGTGCATGTAAGTAATTTTTAACAGTAACATGAGAACTTGAGAAACTGAAAAGCAAGTAGATCTACAGATGACACTGAAAAAAAAATTGAGATTAAGTACCTTCCAAGAAAATATCTATATTGCCGAAGTACACCAGGCGTAACTCGATTAGACAAGTCATGGGGTTTTAAGAAATGAAGCGGTTTATGATCTCGATTATCCTGCCATGCATCTCCTGGGAAAGATTTTTCTGGAGCTCCATGAGTACTTCCACCATTAGAGGAAGAACCAATTTGATCACACAATTGCAACATATCTGGAGGTACAGGGTATCCGTTATGAAGCATCCATCTGACAGGTAGCTGTTCAGCAGTTAAACCTGCACCGGGTTTTGTTATACCCTCGAGAATGTCGATGAAGTGATCTGGGGGAGTGACACGTTCTGGTACAGTGATTCCTATGCCCGCAAAGTATTCTTCTACTTTTTTCACAGGTCCATGATACACGGTAAGACCACCTTTGGCTAAAAGTATTAAGTCATCAAACATCTTGTACAAGGTATAGCTGAGGCAGAAAAAGACAAATCATGACATCTACAGTAGCATTACAGCGCAGATAAATGGCTTATAAAGAAATAAATGAGGCCACTTCAGATCATTACAGAGATGGTAGGGGTGAACACCACCCCAGTTTGAAGGAATTCCTTTTGTACTCTTATATATTTCCTCTCAAATTGAATTACCATTTAAGTACTTTCATTCCCAGTGTCCCTCCCCCATTCCACCTTATCCCTCACCAACCCCAAAAAGGTTTCTATATTCTAATATCCCCAAATATGGAGCACCCTCAAGCTTAGAATCCAGCATCTGCCACTGGCAATAGGGATTGTCCTCCCAAATACTCTTCAGTTTATTGGCTTAGGAACAGCTTGGTAGATAGGATTATAGGACTGAGGTATATGAGCTCTGCCATCATTTCTTGGAACATATTTTTGCAAAGAATAGCAAAGGGTAAAAAACACTGTTAGTCACTTGACATACAACAAATTTTCATATTAGTTTGCCAAATTTTATTTTGTGCCAAAGTGGTCGCTTAGTTTTTTTTTATTTCAGTTTGGCTGCTCATATAAAACTCGTTAGTCACTTGACATACAACGAAGTTTTATGTTAGTCTCCAAACTTTATTTTGTGTCAAAGTGGTCACTAGACTTTTTTTTCGTTTCAATTTGGCCACTCGCATAAATTCTGTTAGTAAAAATGTTTGACGTGGAAGACCTTCATATTGACTCCTCATCAAATTCCATCGACCACGTCACACATTCCATTAGAAAAGCTAACAAATTTTAATTGAGTGTAGAGATCAGTGACTACTTTGGAACAAAATAAAGTTATGTAACTAACATGAAGCTTCGTTGTAACTTGAGTGACTAACAGTGTTTTTAACCTAATATCAAACTTAACAGTCAAATGCCGTTCGATTCCAGTCAGTAATATGAATAGATGTGACTAACAAGGAACTTTCCACATTGCGCTGTTAGGATTCATGGTGCATTTAGAGATTTATTCTCTCATCACAGAAGGCAATCTGCACTTTTCAAATTCTCCCAATTTGTGGTAGATTCACTAGATAGTTGCATAAATTTTTTCCCTTTAAAAATAAAGCGATTTTATAGAATACTTTGGTTCACAAGAGAAATAAGAGCTAATAGACCTACCTTGGCTGGTGAAGAACCATGCAGATGTTAACTCCTTCAAGAGCTTCACGTCTAAGAGCTCTAAGAAGTAAATTGGAGGATGAACTGTCTAAGCCAGATGTGGGCTCATCCAAGATCAGTAGTGAAGGTTCCATGACCAATTCCAACCCCACATTTACTCTTTTCCTCTGGCCTCCAGAGATACCTCGCTTCTCTACTGTCCCAACCAGCGAATCTCTCACCAACTGAAGTCCCAGAGACTCAATAACTCTTTCAACTACAAGAACTTTGTCGGGTTTTGGCATGTCTGCAGAAAGCCTTCATAGTGTTGAAGCCAACGAATAGGAGACAGTTCAATCACGAGATAAAAAGTTAAATGAACAAATGCTAAATTAATAAAGAAAAAAATATGGAAAAAATTTGAAGCTGAGTGACACGGCGAGGCTAAGAAAGGAAAAAAATCATTTCTTTATACAAATACAGCATGAATGAATAACTTATTCTGTGATATACCAAGACCAAGAGCAATTTTTTTCACAAAATTCATTTCATGTAATTTCTTACAGCATCTTCGAAATAAGGACCTGATCAATGATATAAAGACTTAATGAATGAGGAGACTGAAACTTTATTTATAATACAAAATATCTGCTAACCCAATTCCTATTGAAAATTAAGAGAGTATAGAACTTAAGAGCAAAAGCCCAGATATAATTATTGAAAAGTTAAGTTTATACTACACAATATTAAGTGTTCAGAATGAAACGCAACCTTATTATCTTCTTGAATTTTTAAGTAACCAAATATTTTATTCTGGTGACCTAGGCATGCAATATGATCTAAAGGTAATATACCTGCACCGAGCACTGAAGCGGAGGTTCTCTTCTACAGTCAAGTTTCCATGAACAATATCATCTTGTGGGACGAAACCTGTGATCTTCTTGTAACAATGAATGGAATCAGGCTTTCCATTTACAAGAATAGAACCTGACATGGTGCATTCAGTGCTCTTTCCTGCCACAGCAGAAAGAAATGTTGTTTTCCCTGCCCCTGATGGACCCATGACTGCAGATATTCGACCTGGCAAAATTTTCCCAGTCACACTCCTCATCAGATGTTTGTGTTTCTTTTTGAGAGTTATGGTAAGATCCTTGAAAGCAACCTCAATTGTAGGCCTAGTCCTGATATCTGTATCTGTAGCCATTGAGATTACTCCCGAGAAGGTCAAGTTTTTATTTTTTTGCTCCATAGCTTTCTCTTTCTCAAGTTGACCATATGCATACTTAAATATTTGGCTCTTAGTATGCAACTGTTTTGCCTTTGGCATTTGCTTCTTGATATTCTTGTCCCCAATCTGCAGATTAAAACCCTCGTGACTGTCTGAATCATTTTCAATTGATTGAAACATTTTTGTGAGGTTGCCTGATTTCTTTTCTTTTCCAGCAGGTGTAGGTTTACTTGAATTACTTGGAAACTTAGGTGGAAGCGATGAGTCTTTAGTGCTAGCTTCTACACCATTTTTACGTGAAAATGTGCGTGATAACTGTTGTTGCAAGCCCGTAGTTCGCTTCTTTGCAACATCTTTTGCAATTTTCCACCTTTTTCTTGCTTGTGCAGTTTCTCGGGCACTTCTAGCAGCACTTTCTCTAGACTTGGCCAGTCTTGCATGTCGAGTTGAGAGGACTTGATCAGAGCAATTGTAGAACACCATAAGTATCAAGCTCAATGCACCCTGTGTATACGAGTAAAAATCAGTTTTAACTGGAAGCAGCTACAACTCAAAAATTGGTTTTTTTTTTTTTTTTCATCTTCAGGACTTTCATTTATTTGGATCATGCAATTTTCCAATGTTGTCTGCTTCCATATTGTACTTCCTTAGAGAACTATTTTAAATTGGTAAAGGTCCAGAAACCATTTGTCAGACAAAGGTAAGCACATCATTATGTATTAAGCAATGGCTGCATAGCCAAATAAATTCTCACTTACAATGAGTATGAAACCATAGGCATGCATGTTCTGTTTGTATGTATTTGGATTACAACTACTCAACTTGAAGCAAGCTGCAAACATTCAGCAAAATATTAAAATGTCATGGTGAAACAAACATTATTGTTGATTATAAAATCAAAGGAAGAATATTTCTAAATATTGGCACGCAAAGAAACAAAAAGGTCAAGAAGATTCCATACAATT
Source organism: Fraxinus excelsior (assembly GCA_019097785.1). Taxonomy (NCBI): domain Eukaryota; kingdom Viridiplantae; phylum Streptophyta; class Magnoliopsida; order Lamiales; family Oleaceae; genus Fraxinus; species Fraxinus excelsior. Next base: position 22,420,832 of record CM032636.1, on the reverse strand, counting down.
TTCAAATTAGAACAGAACTAATCGAATTATTTCCTCTAAACAAATATAATGACAACTCCATTCGATTACAAATGCTGTCCTCGCATTGATCTCATTATTGTTTAAATGTCAACACCATAAACCTCATCAATCCGCTTAAAGAATGGTATGCACACTAAATGTTTTTAAGAAATGCCTTTTCCATTGTGAAGGTTAATTATAAATAACAAAATACTATCATTGTATCTCTTTGATGTTTCAGGGCAAATGTAATTTAAGAGAAACAACAGTCTATATTGAGAAGGATTTAACACTTATCTAGGAGAACCAAAAGGCTTGTAGCTCCCTTTTATGGCCAATTATGTTGAACTAGGTACTATTAGTATAAAGATTCTTTTTGAATTCAACACATTGAGCTAAATGCTCAGCCTGCCATATGGAAAAGCTCATTCCTAAATCCTTGAAAAGTACAAAAAATTGACATTGAGGTGCCCATAGTTCATGTAAACAAATAATGATGGATCTACTAGTTTTCATAAGATACCTTTTTCGCCTGTAGAGCCCATCCTGCAATAATGTCTGGAATTGCATAAAAGTTGAACATCAGTAAATGTCGATGTCAAATTCCCAGTAGAAGTGTAGGGAACAACTAATTCTTATATGCTAGTGCTTATTGCTGAAATGCTTTAGTGCAACGAGTTTTGTGCTCAAGATAAATACCCCTTGGTGCATGTAATCTTTTTGGTGGTAGTTGGACAGTAAAATCCTGCTGAACAAAATATATCCTCACTACTTGCTACACCTGCCCATGTATCTGCTGCACCACAAGTGTGATTTCCCTTACCAGGAGGGAGTTGATACGCATATCTGAAAATTTTCTTTACCAACACATGTATCAACGGATCATATAAACGCCCCAATAATATGGAAAAGCAAACCCCTGGAAGGAAATAAACTTACGGATCACATATGCCAGTGGTTTTATTGAGATTTGCATGTGGGCAATAAGAACCTAGAGGACAAGCTGCAATGACAAGACAACAACACACATACGAGTTAGTTGCAAGAATTTGATCATTAATTATCTTCAAATGATTCATTAACAAAAACTAGAGTATCTAGTTTCACATCTAGTAATGTTCTGGAATATCTTTTAGAACCAGAAAAGTTTTTCCACATGGTCATCAATGTACAAACGTAAAGACCATTTAGATAAGAGTTTTACAGAGAGATCAAAACTTGTCTCTGGATACGACATCATCTATGTTAAGTTGTTAACCCTTAAAAACTAATTCGCATGTAAAGAAATCAAGAGCTTGTTGTCTGTAAGTTTTAGAGATGAAACTTCGCTCATCTTTTGTTCTAGCTCTAAGGAAAACCGCAAAGGAATGAGATGACACTCCTAAAAAACTGAATAAAAGCACTAGCTCCATGGACAAATTAAGTCTTAATTATGAGCTTCACTGGTTAATTAGATGCATGTTCGAGCAAGGAACTCAAGCCAATGGTATACATAAGCCCAAGGGAATGACATCCCTTTCCAAGAGATGCAAATTGCAATGCAACAATATCATTGCCCAAAACACGCTGGCTGGCTGTCAACCTGCTGCTCATCCTCCGTTAAGAAATATAAAACACTAAGGTCATCTTTCTCAATGTGGACTCCCAATATTAAAGAGATGCATAAATCACTTTTTCTCTAAGTCATGTAAGTAGCTGCTACCCCAACATATTATTCACGCCCACCATCTTTTCTATGCTACTCTCACATGTTGAACTACTCTAACTGCAGGACCCATAAACTTGATCCAAATTACATCATGTAAGCAGTTAATGCAGAATTAGTTCGAGCAATATAATTAAGCACATAATGGAACTTAGTAGTAAAGAAATTGCTTTCTATCTATGTTTTGAACAGGATATTAACTTTCTACACTGAATTTTCTTAAAAATAAATGAGCGTGTGCTAGAATCTGGATTGCTGTTATATAGATATCCAAGTCTCAAGAAGCTACTTCAAAATTTATTTCACCCGTGAAGTTGCTCATTAAAACTAGAAGCACTAAAAACATGATATTTAGGCCATGTTTGACAACCATTCTTTCAAAATTCTTTTTTTTCTCATACTCATTTTCAACCACACATTCTCACAATAAAATATTCTTCATGTAAACCCAAAACTTTTCCCTATTTTTTAACCACACATTCTCCCAATAAATTACTATTCAAAAACTCATTCTCTTCAAAAAAAAACTCAAAAGAATGGTTGTCAAACAGGGGCTTACTATACATAGAAAACAATAACGGGCCAATGAAAGAATAGAAGGATTCAAATATACTTACGGATCATGCAAGTGAGACCCCGGGGGCAGAAAAAACCTTCACAACAAGGTTGACTGTCACGAGTTCGAAGGGGAATGTCCTTAGAGTTTTTCAGGTTAACCTTCTGATCTGGAGAAACACTACAAGCCCACCCTGGCTCACATCCGGCAACCCATGAGGTTAAATTACAGTTCCTGTTGGGTCTTAAAAATTGAGCATCAGCTGACTTTGTGTCCATAATACTAGTAAAATAGAACTTCATCTCCGCTGCTGTACACATTCTCTGGGTAACATCTGTTGATTTGAGCAATAGACCATCAGAAACTAAAGTGACAGAGAACTCTAGCAGGGCTGCCTATAGAAGCATTAGATTTAGACTGATGTACATTTTCTCAATACAGAACGATGGATTTCTATTTTATATAACTTCCTGTTGTTACCCATCAAAATCTACTTTCATTTCATTTGTAAAACATTGGGAAGAGTGCTTCAGGTATTGTCCCTTTGAAGAAATGAAGTCAGCCAAAAAAACATGATTATCATCTACCGAGCGTGTTTAGACACATTCAACATACCTAGTGCAATACAGAGGTACCTCCCACAAGTTTGCTAACAAAATCTACTTACTGAAAAATATTTATATTCAACGCATTTTCGATCATATGATGACAAAAAAAAAAAAAATATTTAGATCCCTTATCAGACAAGACTGTGCGCATAAAGAAGTACAATTTCAGTAGTGAAGATCAATTACCTTTGGTTTGCATAACACATTTATTCAAAAAATCCAAATTGCCGGCAAAATTAAATGCCTCGTTCAAATCAGCATCCCTGGAAAGAGAAGATAAAATTAGCAAATGGGATAATATAACCAAATGGTTTAGTTACAAACAAATAAAAATTCAGGTAGCTCGATTAAACTCACACATCCTTTGTGCAATATCCCAAGCTCTTGGTGATATCCTTGTTGAATATCTTAGTAAGATTCGAAATTTGGCTATAGATGAGAGATGTAACAAGTGGTACCACTTTCGGGTTCTTGGTCCGACTGTATTCATCCCCGTCCACACACCAAACCCGCCGGGAACAGCCGCCCAGAACAAGAAGCAGAATCAGAAACAAATATTGAAGTCGAGAGGCATTAATCCTCGTTCCACTCATTTCAATCATTCAAATAAACCCAATGCTCATACATAGGGAAAATCATCCAACAAATATCAGTGTGCATGTATATCACTAGCGATGCCTGAAAAATGCCAACATAAAATGAAAAAATTGGATAAGTGATAGGTTCCCAGAATTTTGAATTGGATTGTTTTGAGTGTAAACTAGGAGAATTTAGGAGATGAAAGGAAAAGAGAAGCTTTTTTGTGCAAAATTTGGGAGGTGGAATGTGGGAGTTGGGACTGGGACGGAGCTCCATGGTTTTTGGAGGAAGAATTGGCTGTGAGAAATTAATGGCTCTATTTGTGGACAAGAAATTGTGCTTGCGTTTTAACGACTGGTGTGTGAGTCTTAATTCGAGAGTTTGTTTGTTACAACCCCATAGCCATTTTACTCTTCTGTCCAAATCCAACCATCCGATATTAATGTTTGGATGCTAATACTTTTACTTATAAGTTTATTTATAATTATTTTTGTATTTCAGATTTTAAAAAATAATTTACTTATATTAAAATTAATTTTTACTATACCATCAAAATAAACCATGTTGTTTTACTTATAAATATATATATTTTGCAATTTTGGTCTCATGAGCGCACAGCGCAGGGCAATCCTGCGTGCGGGGGTCGAGCAGGCAGCGCCCCTCGTGGGGGCTCAGGGGCAACGCCCCCAAAATGAATTTTGATTTTCATATATATATATATAATTGAATATTTTCTAATGTTTTTAAATTAAATTATTAATAAGTGAAATTGTATTTATAGTTTGTGTGAAATATAAATAAGTAGAATTATTAAACATAAAAATAAACGGGAAAAAATTCTAGGTATGTTAAAAAAAAAAATTATTGTTTTGCGACCGTGCGCGGTGGCAAAAACTCTGTGTGCGTAGGTTTTGCCTCCGCGCACGGAGGCAATTCCTTTTTTTTTTTTTCAAACGGACAATTCTTTGACTTAACATAAACAATTTTTTTTTTTTCAAGCGGACAATTAAAATGAATACAATAAAAATGCGACTTAATGGAAGTCATCATCGTAAAACCCTGGTAATTCCCCATAGTCATTGCTCGTAATGTTGGTGTACATATCTTCATTATCATTCCACGAGTATTGTGGTTCATATGGCTCGTCCACCAGTTGCGTCCTGATTACATGGATACTACATGGAGTAGGATCAACCACATGTTGGGTACTTTCTTTACTCTTGTTCTTCATCCAACTCATTCGCATATCACCGCCGTCGTCGACATCCTTTACATGTAATTTCAAGTCACGAAACCCATCCATTAGAAATGTGGTTCGAGCATCGATCAAGGCTCCCTCGTCAACCAACTCTGATGTAGTGTGGGACAACATCCCATGTCGTGATATTAGAGAATGACCAGTAGACGGATCGACAATTGGTTCAAAAATGGGAATTGCATTTGCAGTCTAGGTCCATCGACGTACAATATAGTGGTCTGGTAACAACATAACTTGTTTCTTGATCATCAATGAAAGCATGTGACGACACGGATGTCCTTCGAACTCAAATGTCCGACAACTACATGTTATAATATCAGTCATCGTGTAGTGGAGAACCTCGCGTTGTCTATCATACGTTTTTCCATTCTCAAAACGCATGACGGAATATGTTTTGAGATCCTCGTTTGTTGACGTCTTCGAACAAAGATAGTAAGTACTCTGTGCAAGCTCTGTCTGAAAGCGTAGGAAAATTGTCTTTGTATAGATGTCGGCCATCCGAACTTCCATTGCGAATGACGTTGTCATCCAAGGCTGCTCGTTCAAGTCCGTGTGATTTGCAGCTAATTCGCCATGCCGTTGGTGTGATAGGGCATTGGAAAATCTTGTGATGAGATCCATCAACATATTTTTCTTGTCCACGTATCTTTTGAAGAATGCATGCATTATAGGTCGTGTCAAACACGACAGCTTCTCCGAAGTAGACGTATGAGCTCCTTGAATCGGAATCAGCCCAAAAACACTGAGCAAGCACTCCATCCTCATCAGTCTCGTATGCATAGTAGAGACTCGGGTTCTTTCTTTTCTCCAGCTCGAAGTATTCTATCAATGTTTATGCATCATGTCCAATGTGTTCCCTTCGAATGTTTCTTTGGTGGTTCCTAATATCCTGCTCAGAGCAACCAATCGAAGATGGACCACCAGCATCTATCTCCATAAATCTGATTTGTTGGCAAGTAAGAATATTTGCCAGTGAAAATTGCTCTGCAAGTGCTTTTTTCGTAGTCGAAACTTCACGATGCGATCGTAGTAGGTGAACCTTGCTCGGTGTGGAAAGTGAGTAATTATGCCCTCGGAAAAATGGCTCACAGCCCAAGAATTTTGTGTCTGTTTTTTTACAACTTTAACTTGGCGGTGCAGCCACAACGGGAGTCTCCACGATTTCTTTCTCTTGAACGGGCCACCAAATTTTTAAATTTCATTTGGTAGGTTTCATCTTTTTGGCCTTGCTTGAAACAAACATATGATTTCCAAACAACTTCGTTCGTTTGTGCGTTTTTTCGACTACTACCGATGCGTACACTGAACCCAACTAATTTTGCATGCTCATTGTAAAAGTTGTATACATCGTCTAATGTTTCTAACTCTTGACCAATTTGTGGAATCGCACCTACGTGAACTTGTGGTACGAATACATTATCATCTCCTTCCATTCCTACAACATTAAAAATCAATATGTAAATACGTACAAAATCACATTTCATTACGAATATGACAAAAAAAAAAATTATTGTACTCACTTTAAAAATAGATAATACACCACGATAAATCCAAGGCAAGTAAATATCTCACTGAAATAAACTAATTGCTGAAGAAAAAAATTGGTCTAAATTTAGAATGACTGAAATCTGCTCTTGTTAAGAAGATGATATTAGAATGAATTGGTTGCTCGATGGTTTTGAGAAGCTACTGATTTATAGTCAATTCAGTCAAAAAAATGCAAAATCTGATGGACATGACAAATTAGTAGGAAAAAATGAAAAAGTTTCAACTGGGTGACAAAAGAAACAAAAAAAAAAAGGTCAAACAAAAAATTAAAGTGTCAGTCAAAGGCTGATAGAAAACATGTGAAACAAAAACGTGAAAAAATTTATGGCCCTATGGCTGTTAAACATGCCCTTAAACTTTAAAAAAAATTTAGGTTGACGGACAAAATAAAAAGATTTTTTTTAAAAAAAAAATGGGATTCGGTGTGTGTCAGCCAAAGGCTGATACGTGAGAAAAATTGGTCTCCTGCAGATTGATATATTTTGTTCATCCATTTCCAATTCAACGGACAACCCGCGTTCAGTTTCTTTATTAATTGTTTAAGTACTAAGTTGTTTTAAAATTCGTGGCATTTTAAGGGAACTAGACATCGGACTTGCACTACCATGTCATCTTGACAGAGGCATTTGTCACCTTGACATAGGCATTTGTCACGAATTTATCAATGCTATGTAAGAATTGATGATATAAATAGTATTTCACGACCAATAAAGAATATATAATCAAATACGACCGTACATTGTTACTTTAAATTAAGCAATTAATGATAAGATTCTCAATCTCATGCGTACCCAAATAACTATGAGTACGATCAATTTAGTCAGTACAACACATAAGAGAACTATAACAACATATTCAACTTTAGAATTTAGATAGTAAATTTGTGTAAAATATGTTAAATGGAATGAATTTCTAATAACATTTGAGTATCTCTCTTCCACTTAACTCAGTTACTCAACCAATAACTACAAGAATACTAATATTATCTGTAATATATAAAGATTAATGTTTTGATAGTCAAAAAGAATATTTTGTCATTGTTTGGTAAACGTTAAAAATCAGATTTTTAATAAATTTAAATAAAAGTTGATGAAATATGTTGTTGAAAAGTTGTGGATTCCATAAAATATGTGGTTAGAATTAATTTTAATTAGATTTTAATTCAAATCAAACATGGGCTTTATCACATGCGTCTCACCAATAGGGAGCCGTCATTTGTCAATTATAGCACATATTAGATAAATGATTATGTACTTGTAGCATGACCCAAAAAATAACGTGACCTGAAATCTAGAACGATATATTATTTTTCACATTATCCAATACATCATTCAACCATAAATTAAGGGACCCACTAACAGGTAAATTTGTTCCCCTCAACATTGACAGAAATAGTTACCCACGGTCAAGCACTCTGCTGCAGAAGAATTAATCTACTTGTACAGAAATCGTTGACACCTTCGTTGACAGAATGTCACATGGCGCCCCTCTATTGGGGGGCGCTTGCGATGGGCCCCCCGCAATAGGCGCCCCCAATAGGGGGTCTCCATGTGGCATTCTGTCAACGAAGGTGTCAAAGATTTCTGTACAAGTAGCGCGATCGGCTGCAGAATATAACAACCTACCTTCAAACTTTATGTTTTGAGTGTGACATTCTTTAATTTATTTTAAAATTTATTATAGAATTATTTTTAATTATACATTCATACAATAAAATATCGTACGTGTATATGAAATTTTTTCTTCTACTTTTTAAACACATATTCTCTTTATAAAGACACATTTTTTTTCTACCAAATTGATCACTTTTAATGTTACTTTTCAATTTTTAAAACTGAAATATGCAGAATATGAATACAAATATTACTATTAAATATTCATGAGGATAACATAAGCTTGTTAAATCAATTTCAAAGTTTCTACCTTTGACCCAACATCCAAGTTCTTGATGGCTCTCTTAACATTCTCATTAATCAATGGGCTTTTCCGCATTCATACCTGGCTTCCAGTTTTTTGTCAGACTTCCTCACTAGTTTATTCATGTAAAATTGCACATTCGTACATGAATATTTTCTTTCCTACTGTATTTTGTGTCCACATGTAATAAATATTTATTCTTTTCATCTACGATGGGAACTTGGCAGATGGGAAGATGGTCTATATGGATACAACCATCAAAATCCTATTAATAATTGTTTGCTAGACTTTTCAAAGGCACTGGTGCCGTATGTATTACTCATGATGAGTCGTCTTAACTGTGTGTCCTGTAGCCTTTTCTGGACTCTGTTCACACAATTACTGATTTTTTTTTTTGGGTCGTTTACGAAAGCAAGAAAGAACATCAATCTGGCCTCTGGTATCCTACCATAACAAACTTGAAGGTAAAGTCTTGTCGGAGAAGATTTTTCGCTGGCACTTTAATGTGGTTTAGTTGAGTTTTTTGTAATTTATGTGGATTAAAAATATAAGTTCTTGGTCTTCTAAAAAGTAGTGAAAGTTGGGGATTTTTTTTTTTTCGGAGAAGCCTGAAAGTTAAAATCAAACGTGACTGAAATTTTTGTTATAATAGTTATATTGAGAGGTTTATGAAGGCACAAAATGAATGAGTCACTGACTGGTATATGATGTGGATTTCATGTAGCATCTCTTTTCTTGGATATGAAAATTCTTTTCTTTAAAAAATATTACAATCAAGGCAGTAATTTAATCTGATAACTGTGTTGTGGCTTTGCTGGAATTCTAGGAGGCTGATTATATTTCTCTGAGAGAGAGAGAGATGCCTTTTATCTGAATAATTGTTGATTTTATTCAGGAAGCTTGTGCAAACATTTCTGATATTTTTTTCTTTTTCCCAGAGATTTATTCCCCCCTTCTCTTGTTATAGTTCGAAGCTTGTATCTCCGGTTGTTTTATTTTTTTTAGAATTCGATTGTAATGAGAACTATACTGAAATTGGGTTGCTTAAGATTTTATTTTTTTACTGGTTATGCTTTAGGATATCTTCCATTCTAATAGATGCACAAAACAAAGTAGCAAAAAAGGTTTCTGTGGCCGACTCAAATAATTGGGGAGCAAGGCTTTAGTCTCTTGTTATTGTAAAGCTTTATGTTTTATGTTAAGAAGAGATTACGCGAATTAAAGGAATGGTTTATGTTTTAGGCTGGTTTAGAATCTTTAGTTGAAGCTACAAAATTCTATTCTCCAGATATATTACTCACGGTATTCCCTTTGAACAAGAACCTCGTTGGTTTGATTAGGTTCTTTTTGTACATAATAGGTGGTTTTGCTGGTATATGTTGAGCAAACAGTTAAGAGATTCTATTTGAAAATCAATCCGTGTTGCCATTAATTTACCGCGTTTAATGTTTCTCTTCCCGAAGTTCAAGACAATAAGTGAATGATTCGTAACTCTACATGATGTGATTGTTGCCTATTTTCACTTACAAAATTATATAGGTTTACTTCCGCACATGGATTTGCAGTGAAGGGTATTGAATGGTATTAGGGCCATGAGGTGTTTCCAATTCCTTTATGGCGATAAAAAGGAAGAACCAAAGACCACAAAATCAAATTTTGCCCAATCCTCATTTACTGATCGAGAAGTGAGACAATCTGGATCCGATTTTAATTCCCAGGATGCATCAGACACTAGCACTGAGTCCAGAGGAAGAAGCCAATATCCAATTTTGTCTGACAGGCCCAGTAATCTCAGGGCTTTTACTTTTTCCGAGCTGAAACAAGCGACAAAAAATTTCAATGGGTCTACCAAGCTTGGAGAGGGTGGGTTTGGGTGTGTTTTTAAAGGCGCGGTTAAGATTTCTAAAGATCCAGATAACAAACTTGATGTGGCAATAAAACAACTAGGTCGAAGAGGACTGCAGGTAGATTTCCTTTCGCGTTTTTCTTGTTCTCTAGGTTCTTATTATTATTATTTTGTTTCTGGTATTCTCTTGTTCTAGTTTCATCATAAAAGATTGGGGGTAATGATGGTAACTCTTGTTTGATTTATGCAGTGTAATAATATCTATCCAAATTACAAGTTTTCTCGTTTAAGTCATTGGTTGACATCATTAAGCTATTTGAATAGAGACTCGGACCTCTGTATTCTGTAAATTAAGATTAATATTACTAATGTATCTGTGGTGGTATGGCATGGCATGATTTAATAAAAAGATATCACACATGGATTCATTTATAATCATTTTATTTCAATACAAAAAGAGAAGATTCGAAAGGAAACCTGTCTTAATTTCATCGCATGTTTGAAATTTTGAATTCAAAAATAGGTAAATAAGTAAAATTACATTCAATGTCAAAATACTTTTGCATGAAAACTGTAATTTTGAAATCAAGCTAATATTGTTGGATGGATGGTGGTAAATGAAAAAATTAAATGGCTGCCTAAGTGGTTCAATATTCAGAATATTGAATAGGAAGAAGTGAATGATGAAAAATGGTGACATTACCTGAGCAAGATGATAAATGTGAACTTTTTTCAGGTGAAGAGAGGGAGATCCTCACAAATAAATAGATGATTGTTCCAAAATTGAGGGTTTCTGTTCAAATTCGTAAATTACATTTTCACGATACATCTGACCATGCAAAAACTTTATATTTGTAATCACATTTAAGAAAAGGACTTTTTTGCACAAGTTCTTTAAGTTTGTGGTTAATTAGAGTATATTAGAATTCTTTTAGTTGATTTGACTATATTGGATAATGACTTCTTTCAATTAGACGTCAGAACACATTTTGCTTCATTAGTAGAGATCTAATAGCTGATTTACATGATACAGGGTCATAAAGAATGGGTGACAGAAGTAAATGTCCTTGGTGTGGTTGAACATCCGAATCTTGTGAAACTCATTGGCTACTGTGCTGAGGATGACGAGAGAGGAATCCAACGGCTTTTGATATATGAATACATGCCTAACAGAAGTGTGGAAGATCATTTATCGGCTAGGTCAGAGACATCCCTCCCTTGGGCTACGAGGCTGAAGATAGCCCAAGATGCTGCTCGTGGCTTAGTATACCTGCACGAGGAAATGGATTTTCAGGTCATCATTTTACCTATTGAATGTTGATTGATTTGTTTTCCCACTTGGTGCCATGAAAAGACGTTCAATTACCTCTTTTTTTTCTCATTTAGGAAGGCGTAATCACCTTTTGAGGTCATTATTTTTCCTATTGAATGTTGGTTGATTTCTTTTGACACTTCGTGTTTGATTGAAATGGAAAATATATCCTAAAAAGAAAATATTTTCCCCCAAAGAAAACGTTTTCCTTAAAAACAAGGAAAATTAGACATATTTTTAAAAGTTAGAAAATATTTTCCATGGGAAAAAATAGCAATCAAATACTTCCAAGTAGAAATTTGGGTGGAAAACTGACATTTTCCTTGGAAAATAAATGCAATCAAACACACCCTTAGTTTCATTATAGTAATATAATCACTTTTTTTTTTTTTTTTTCCTTCTGATAATCGTTTTCATATAGGAAGGTGTAAAAGAATAATCACTATTTGACGTCATTATTTTTTCTATTGAATGTTGGTTGATTTCTTTTGCACTTATAGTTTCATTAGAGTAATCATGATCACTTTTTTTCCTGAAAAAAACCTTATTAATTTAGGAAAGGCATAAAAGAAGTTTTGAAGTACAATTTGCAGCCCTTCTAACATGATTTAGTCTGACGTTCATCTTTTGTATATAGATCATCTTCAGAGATTTCAAATCTTCTAATATTCTCCTAGATGAGCAATGGAATGCTAAGCTATCAGACTTTGGATTGGCTCGGTTGGGTCCTCCAGAAGGACTAACACATGTATCAACAGCGGTATGGTCAATTACATAATGACATACTGCCTCACTTTTAAGTTTTATGTGCTATTGGAGAAATAAAACTTTTCTGCTTGATTTATACTTCAGACCTTTTAGATTGGGTATAGAACTGTGGAATTAAGAATTCTTGTTGCTGAACTCTGAACTACATAATGGCATATTGCCTCAAGGAATGACGTGAGAATTTTTTATTATCTAATTAGTTTTTGATTACTTCTGTGGTCTAGTTCATATTAACAAATACCTCGTTATCAGGTTGTGGGAACCCTGGGGTATGCAGCTCCTGAATACATTCAAACTGGTCATTTAACATCCAAGAGTGATGTGTATAGTTATGGGGTCTTTCTCTATGAACTAATCACAGGCAGACGACCATTGGATAGAAATCGTCCCAGAAGCCAGCAGAAGCTCTTAGAATGGGTAAAACTGCATTTATCCGATGCTAAGAAATTTCAGATGATATTGGATCCAAAGCTTGAAAGTAAGAATGTGCTTAAATCTGTGCACAAGCTCTCACTTGTAGCCAACCGTTGCTTGGCCAGACTCCCAAAAACACGCCCAAAAATGAGCGAGGTTTTGGAAATGGTGAATCAAGTTGTGGAGGCATCAACTGGGACAGGCAATCCTCAACCACCTCTAAGGAGTACTGAGTCGATGTCAACTTTTGAGGAAACCGAAGCTAAAAGCAAAAGGAGGTTTATGGATGTGAAAATAGGAGATGCTGGTTGGTTGGTTTGTAATCGTATGTGGTCAACAAAGCTTGTGAAGACGCTGATTGCGAAATAATTGCTAATTTCTTTGGTTTTCTGATATATATACAGGAATGTTAGATAGTATAGAGATTGTAATGGATGTCACGGATAAGAAAAGCTTGTCGTCTTACTATCTGTAAACATTACCAAAATCTGGATGGATAGAAATGACAACTGTGTTATGTGAATTTAGATTTTAATGAAATTTTTGTTTGGTATCAAGGCATTTGTTGTGTTTGAGAAACCTAGACATTGTAAATGAAAAAAAGTAAGAACTTTTAGTAGCCAACTTGCTCATTATTTTGGGCATATCGACATCAGAAAGCTACTCTATCCGTCCATGCTTTCGTGTATTCTTGATCTTAAATATGCCCACCAAAGTTGTAGTTCAACATCGAATTTCCAATGAAACACTATGGGCGGCCACGCCCATGACTATTTTTTGGGAAGTATGAGCTGTGATTGGTTGGGGAGAGAGGAAAGAATAATAGTTTGGCATTTTTGTTGACAAGCTTAACGTTTAAGTCGAAATTTTAATGTCATTCAAATAAATATTACATACTTTTGAATAGAAAATAAAAAACTTTCCTACGTAACTTTCAAGCCATTAACATTGAGACTGAAAAAAATAGTTGGATCCAACCAAATAACTTTAAGCCCCTATTTGGTAGAGATTAAAATAAAAATTTTAATGAATTTTGATAAAAGTTAACGGAATATGTTGTTGAAAAGTTGTGAATCCCATAAAATATGTGATTAAAATTAAATGTTGATTTTGACTTATATTAAAATTTGAATTCTTATCCCTACCAAACAGGGACTAAATCTTTAAAAAAATATGTGTAAGATGAGACTTTTCTCATGAAAATGAACAATAGGCCATTAGTTATATCGTTTGCATTCCTTTATAGTATTATTCTATTATATGTTACACATTCGGTAAAATATATTATTTTTTCTCGACTTTAGCTTATCCTTTATTTATAAGTGCATGCATATTTTAATTTAAAAAGAAAATTTGAACACCACTATGTTTGACCCGCTTGATAGAAATGCACGTAATTTATAGCATCTACTTCATGATGTAATATATTTTTTTAAGTTGAATAAAGATCAAAATGTAACTTTTTTTTTTTTTCCCGTGTGAAGATGGGACCATTTGCTGACTGAAACTGCACCTAGATCCAGTGGAATAATTAAAAATCACTTATGCTGATACCAATTGTGTCACATTGTGGGTCAGGTAAATAGGAATGGCCAAGAATCATGATTAGTGTGTACATGGTACACCAACCTACATTTTTACGCGATAATAGTGCATCACACCCGATAAATTTAAGAAAACAAAAAAGGAACACGATTTATTATGATTGATATGTTACACCTACGGTAACACTTTTATAGTTGAGGGGGTTCCGATAAAAGGGTAGCAATAGCGAGGATTTCAAAAAAATCATTAGTACTTACTTTTTTAAAAATGCGTATTTCAAAGAATAAAACGATGACTTACCGTCCTAGTGCAAGGATGGACAACTTGATCACAAGTGCCATACATCAATTACTTACGATATTGTTTAGTTATTCCTCGTTTGACAACAACCTATGAGTTAAGATCAATTAGTACTGGTAAATTTTTGAGTTGTGTTACATGTACATAATAATTTACCAACAAATAGTGTGACGAGATTTAATTAGATTAAAATCTCATTAATCAAATAACTTCCTCACCATGTATAAGAAACATTTTTCTAAATGCGTGAAAAAAATTAGCACCCACCTTATTCGATGCATATGTCATTACTATTCAATTATTGTACCGCTGGTAAAAAAAAAAAAAAAACTCTTATCCACCACAACTTATCTTCCATTTGGCAAAATTTATAAATTTGTCAAACTTTATTTTCAACTATACACTTCAATGGATCAACTGATTGCACAACTGATTTTTATCTATTTATATCGAGCCTGGGAGAAACATAAGTGTAAATTGGATGATCAAGTAGAAATAACTTAGGGTGTGTTTGGGCCACTTATTTTAAAAGAACTTATTATAAAATAGTAGATTGATAGAGAATGTGTGGTTGAAAAAGAAGGAAATATTATTTATGTGATGAAAAATATTATTTTATAGAAAAATGTATGATTGAAAATGAATAGAAGAATGAAAATAAAAATTTTAATGTGTAATAAACACGTGCTTAAAGTTTGGCGATCAGCGTAAGCAAGACTCTGACTTTGAGGATTTCCTTCAAACTTGTAACACTATACTTTGAATTAAGCTGGGTGTCCACTCATTGTTTCACACCTATCCATATTTAAAAAATTTGGCCATTGTTCCAAAAAAAGTATTCTTACTACATGTACGTTAATGGTTTGACACGTGATAGTTTATCATTTGTCAATTTAAAATATTGACAATATTTTCTTCGAGGGTGGTCGAGTTGGTGGAGCGGTGAATGCGGAAATCGAAGGTCACGAATTCGAATCCTCTGCCAACACTTCATTGATCGAGCCCGTCGTATCGGGCTTGCCTAGTGCGGTTTATTTCTTCTGTGTGATTTGCGAGCTACTACACATGGAGCGAGATTTACCCAATGCGCACTCATGGGTGACGGCTACGAATTTTTACGTCAAAAAAAAAAATACCGACAATATTTTCTTCCAATATTTTTCATCCATGTCATATTACTTTAGTACCTATGTACAATTTTGACTTGAACAATGCTATTCATTGAATTTCAGTCTATGTAATAATTACATTGTATTAAATGATAAATTCATTTAAATGCAAACCGAAAAGATTCATTTAATTGAGTGTATCATGTCATATAATTATCATGTACAAAAGGTTTAACTCCAATGAATATCATTATTCGACTTAGAAGTTGCAGACCTTTTACCCGAACTGTATATGTACACTTCTCTTCTTCCACTAATCATTATTATCCCCTTTAACACACACACAAACTATACATATATACACACAACAAAATACGTACAGGCACTCACACATGACATACTTTGATATATACATTTTGGAATTTGCTAGCATTTAATTGAAGGTGAGTTTCAGTTTTGTCGAATTGATTGTGTGGTTGAGTGATTTTTTTGATTTAGTCTGCGTTGGATTTCGAGTGCGATTTGGAATTGCTTTCGGATGAAGTTTCGAATTACTATCTTTCATGTATACCTTTATGTGCTTTTTACGTTTACTTACTGAAGCAGATGTAAATTCTCTCTTGGATATTTAATGGAAACGATTGATTTACTAGATTTAAGGTGTCTGCAGTGGTGGGTTGTTTTATTATGTTCGCGTGAGGTTGTTTGTGTTTCAAAAGTGAGATTTTAATTGGAAAGGATTAAAACGAGGACCTTGCTGGATTTTTGAATTCCAAACCAGTTATTTGAATTAGAACTTTAGACTGAGGTCTTAACGGATGAACTAAAAGTGAAGGGGGATGAGTTTATTCAAATATATGTGGATTGAATCTTTATAGGAAAGCATATGCGTGGTTAAGATGTGATGGGGGAGGTTCAATTTTAGCATTTCTGAATAAGGGGGACTGAGTTAGAATAAAGATCACAACTTTTCCGGATAAAAATTTTGTCAAATAATATGGAAATCAATCAATTCCATATTCTCTGAATTGAATTGTGGTTTTGGATCTATTGGTATTTCTAAAATTCCATTTCCAAGCTGTTGATTCCAAGCCACCGAGAGTGTAAGTTTAACACATCATGCACTTGCACATATAGGGATCAACCATGAAAAAAAAAAAAAAAACTTGCTATGTGGATGCATTCACTAGTTTTATGAAATTGTTATTCAGTAATTTCTTAGTGGTTATCATTTTCAAATTCATCTACTATAAAAGCGGTTGAAACTTGAGGGATCTTGTTTTTCCAAGAACAATTCTGGAAACTAATGATTTGAAGGACAAAAATTTTTATGAATGATCTGGCTTTGTAAGATGGTTAAGGAAAAGCTGCTGATTTTTGGGTGATTAGGTTGACTGTTAACCCCTGTTTGATGGCCATTGTTGTGAAAAAAATGATGTTTTGAATAGTGATATTTGGAGAATGTATGGTTAAAAAGTAGAAAAGTTTTTGAGTGTACGTGCAAAATAATTTATTACGTGAATATGTGGTTGAAAATGAATTAGTACTAAAGAGTTTTGTTTTAAAGGGAGACAAATAGAGGCTTAATATAATTTATTCATTTGAAGCTGTCTAAATGCTCTATTTTTCACGTGTTAATGTCAATCTAGTTGACTTCAATACTAGAATATAGGTACTTCTGTGAAGCATCTTATTTGTCCAGACAGAGATTGCTTTCAGATAGTCGTGAATGATTCTTTGAACATATTGTGATGATGCCTTTGACCATGTCTGGATGTGGGAGTTAAGAATTGTTACTAATGCAAAACTCCTTTAGGAACTGTGTCAGAACACTCCCAGATGTGAAACCAGTTTCTGAAACTCAAACCTCACTATTTTAAAATTTAAACACGGACTGAAAGTGTACTAAGGACCATATTAATTGGAAGTAGGATATTTCATGTGGATGTGAGCATGCATTCCGATCCATTTCGACAATTGTTGGCTTTCTTTTGGACAGAGCTTCAGCACAAGTGATGTAGCTATGAGCCAAATAGCTCGTTTTACATTATGCTTTGAGGTTTCTATGCTTCCTACCTTCCAAAAAACCAAAAAGATTAATTGTGCCTTCACTGCTCCCCTGCTTCAAAGTTGCTCAGATTTATGTTCTCCCAATCAAGATATTGCCAATCATTAATATTTCAACAACATTCTACCTGTGCCAAGACTTAATTGCTAATCGTTTAATAAATCATTTTGCTGAAGCTAGATCTTGATAACTTTGATTTATGAGTAAATTAGAGCTAATTGTACTCTGAATTGGAAAACATTTAAGAGACCTGGTGCAGGAGAGGAGAAAATAATTGAAGATATTAGAATTTCCCATCAATGCTTCACGTAGTGCGTCTTTTGAAGTGTTATGCAGGATATTTCTTTTAGTAGTTTATATGCTAGAGCTGAATACCTTTCTGCATTCCAGTTTTAACTTTACGGTTATTACTGTTGCATTAATGCTTATGAAATTTGGAGAGCATTACTTGTTGGGCAAATATTTTTCTATCATTGAGTAGATTAGTTATGCCTTTTCATCCTCTGTAGCTGGGAGCTGTGTCGATGCAAGCTTAACTGGCATCACCATAGTTTTCTTGGACAAAGGCATATCGCTTAGCAGTCTTTGAAACAAATAATAATGTATGAGCCAGAATCAGATGCAGCTTCTTGGGGTCTTTTCAACTTGGACCAAATCTTCAATAATAATTACTATGGAGACCACACTCAACATGATGTGAAAATCTGCCATGAATGGTATGCGAATGATAGTCATTGCAATACGGAGTGTGACAACATTGACACTGATGAGAGTATTGCACATGCTCTTCTGCAAGAAGAATTATCACAATTATCAATTGCAGAAGCTCCTGAATTATCATGTTCTGTGGAAGACTACTCGCAAGACTCCAATGTTATCCTGAATTGGCAGAGCCCTTCAAGTAACTATAATCCTGGTTGTCGCTTCTCTGATCCCTGCTTGTCTGATATATGATAATCTACGCTGATACGTTTCTGATAGAATCTACAGACTATGCAGGACAAGATGGTCTTGGAGAGACTGATGACGTGGGAAGTTTATGCTCCAGTCCTGGTGATAGATCATGTGATGGAGAAGATCATTCTTATACTTTGGAAATTACAGATGAGTCAGAGCTTGATGGAGAAGTCGAAAAGAGGTTATACCAAATGATTCCTGTTCCTGTAAGTATAGGTTCTGTGCAGACTTTTAGTGCCGTATGGATCTTGTGACTCACTTCAGCCTTTTAATTCTTGGTTTCTTTAACGTTGTTGATTATAATAATACCTGGTGACAGTTACCATATTGGCGTAGTAACATAGACAGTGCTTGCAATTGCAAAGTCCGTAAAAAATTTGACACCCTCCTTCTGTATAGAAATTGTATAAAACAGTATTATGATTTTATCTTGTTTATTAATGTCTTATCTTCAGCTTTAAATTTCAAAAATTATGTATCAGTGTTAGAAGTTGTGTAAATTTTTTTTCCCCATTTTATTTCGCAGATTGTGATTATTATGAGTAGAATACCAACAACTTCTTGTTATATTTTCTACTTATGAAGTCCATGATATATTGTACTGAGTATAGTTCTATTAATGTCTTAGTGTCTGATTTTTGTATGATGATATGTTATGCCAATAGCCATTTGTCCTTTTCACCTCGTGCCCATTGGTAAAAAATATGTTCAGACCCCGAAGGGGTTCTTCAGCAAATCCTGATATGGATTCTTAGCTTGCTTCAGAATCAGGACCTTCATCAATACCCAAGCAAATAAATACACCCTGAATCTGTTTTATGCTATTATTCAAACATATTTGATGCACCAAATATATGAAGAAATAATGCAATTATAACTTTTCAACTTCCGACAATCAGTTGACACAGTTTTATTTCTATGTGCTTGAATGATATCAGTTTCTAAAGTAGAACTAAAGGCAATTATTCATTTGTTAATGCAGCATATTCCAAGAATTAATGGAGACATACCTTCAGTTGATGAAGCAACCTCTGACCATCAAAGGCTGCTAGATAGGTACTTGTAGTTCATGTGCATGCATGCTTGTGTGGGTAGCCACCCCCTTCCCCTTAAATGTTGCAACTGCTGCACAGGTATCTGTTTCGAGTATGCAGATTAAGGTTAGAAAGGGGAGGGAGATTCAACTTATGGCTGAACGAAATGACTGTTCTCTAGTGGCCAATCTCTGTTTTTACTAATGGCAAATGAAAGACATTTACCAAATCTCGTTTAATGTACATTTGAATCTGGAACTGGCTCAGAAAATAGAGATAGCCAGTGTTTCCCTTATCAGCCCTCAAGACTTGAACTGTGATTGCTTGACAGTGTATGATGACTTACGCACTGGTTCCAACCAAGTGTTGGTCTCTTGCTATGGTGGTTGTTAAGTTACTGAGAAATACGTGAAACTCCTCCATGCACTCATTGGCTAAGAAAGTAGGGGATAGCCAGTGTTCAAATATTTACTGAATCCCCTGTCGGTGTCATCCCTTGAGACTTGAACTGTGACTGCTTGCCAGTGTTTGATGACTTACCCACTGGTTCCAACCTCTCTTGATATGGTGGTTTTTTAAGTTACTGTGAAATACACGAGAATCCATGCAATCTGGCCAAAATTATGTTTTGTTAGATATAAGCCTTTGCACTCTGGCCAAATTTATATTTTGTTAGATATAAGCCTTTTTCTGTTCGTCCTGACCCATCATGCATATCAACTATGGTTCACTTGGGTTTTTGCAGATGGTAAGACCTAAACTGCATTGTTTGTTTTTCATGAGTTATGCATTCTGTTGTGCTTCATGATAAGTGAATGAGCGGAACATATGATCAGGATTTGATGTTGGATGGTGTTTGGTTTCAGATTGCAGTTATACGACTTGGTTGAGCACAAAGTTCAAGGAGATGGGAACTGTCAGGTCAATTGATACATCTTTTTTCCTGAAAACATTTTGTTGATGACTGCCCCGGCTTTGTCCTAAAGGAAGTCTAAAGTAAAATGTTCCCAGAGTCATCTCTTTAGTTATATCTAATGCAAAAATTAATTGCTGGGAAGAAGAACTATGTTACATACAGCTTATTCACTTCCATAGAATATAACCGTCCTTTTATGTAGTATGCAAATCATTTTTGAGTACCCGACTAAAAGACATTCAAGTCTTCCTTAGTATTTTTATGTTGCTATGGATTTTAAGTTTCTCCATCACATGTCCTTTTCATCCATTCTGCATGTCAAGTGATTCTTTATCAGGATTAGTTATTTTGTCTTTCATGTCCCTGCATGCTTTTGCTCAGGCAGTTCTGTTGGTTCTTGAGTTCTATGCTTGCATTTGGAAATATGTTGGCTTTTGGGCCCATGTGACATGGCTTTTGCTTTTGCTTTTGCTTTTTCTTTTGGTTTTGCCTCCTGTAGAAGAGCTTTTGGAGAAAGTTGCCTTTATTTTTAAAAGAACTTCCTATTCTGGAAGTGCCTTTAGAGGAAGTCACATTTGACCAACTTCCTCCAAAAGTTCTTTCATAAAATTGGTCAAACAGGTTCAAAAGCAATTTTTGGGTCTCAAAAGCTTATTTTGGCTTTTCAAAAGCCATGGCCCCTTATCTTTCTTATAAGTTTTCATTGCATTAGAAACATAAGTCATGGTATGTTTGATCATGTGAAGTTGTTCTGGTTACTTCTGCTTTAGCATAGCAATGAGAAATTTTTTTATATGTATCCATAACATTTGATTTTTTATTTAGATAACTATGCTTTACCTTTCCTCTCTTTCCTCCAGTTCCGTGCTTTATCTGATCAATTCTATCGAACTCCTGAGCACCACGAATTTGTGAGACAGCAAGTTGTTCATCAGGTTGTCTTGTAGTTATAATTTTTTATTTTCATGATTTATTTCTTGCTGTATACTTGGGTTCTTTTCCTGCAGTTCATCTAATGCTTCTTTCTTCCTATACATTGGTTGGGTATTTTCAGCTTAAAGCTCATCCAGAAATGTACGAGGGATATGTTCCCATGGAATATGATGAATACTTGAATAGGATGTCCAAGTACTATTAAAGTCTTTGCCTTGTTTTTTATATCAATAGTTAAATTTCTTTTCCCTTTGTGCTGGAAATCGCTTTAATGCTTACCTTTGAATATTTAATGAAAAGGAGCGGGGAGTGGGGTGATCACGTCACACTGCAGGCTGCTGCTGATTCAGTATTCATTATCATACCTTGTTATCTTTTTTCATTCATTTAAATGACGGTATATGTTATTAGAACTGACCAATCCTATCTTTGTTTGTTGTCAGTATGGTGTGAAAATTCTTGTATTAACTTCATTTAAAGACACCTGTTACATTGAGATTCTTCCCAAGAACCAGAAGTCAAAAAGAGGTAACTGTTTGGGTTTCTTAATATTGCGTTATTAATTGTTACACGAATTAATAGTTGTAGTTCTTGCCAATGATTGATAGAGTATTAATTATAGGCTAGTCGGGTGATTGACAATTGAGATTCTTGCTGTTTTAATGATTTGACGACATGCTTCATGCTGCAATAATATTTATATCTATTTGGGAAAGGGAAATATCATTAATCCGTACTACTGAGAGCATTTAGAACCTGAAACAGGAACAAAAGAAAGAGGGGCACATGATTTAAGGTGGTTCACTTGCAGTACGAGAGTTACATCGACTTGATGCCTCTGCAGAAATTATTATATCAAAGGAGAGAATTATCACTTGTTTCTAGACTCACGCCTCTCTTTGTTTTTTTCTCTACCACCAAAAGAGTCTTGCCCTAATACCCTTTATACAGGAGGAAATATTAGGGTGACCTAATACATGTGTGAGCTTTCTAACTTACCTCTATAACACTTAAAAAGCTTTCACCTCGAGGAAATGGGTGTAGTATAATTAGGCCCCACACATTGAACAGTGTTTAGGGCGCATGGAATGCTCACTCGTGTGTTCAAAATTCCCATGTCAGAAAAATGGCAAAACTCAGCCTCCAGCTAGATGGAAAAACCAAACTTAAATAGCACTCCTCAGGGCTCACAGTAGCACCCGGTCATGCGGGTCAAATTGCAGAAAGTTTCTTAATCAACATATTTTGACTAGCTCATCAAAGAAAAGGAATGTAAGAATATCTATATCCTTGTGAAAGTAATGTAAGAATTTCAATACTCATTGGAAAGTGGTCTTTGCACTTCAAAACAAGAATAACGTATACCAAGTAACATTGTGTGAAACTCCACCAATTACTTGTCAATATTGAATAAACTCCAAATCTGTACACATTCCCCCTGCTCCTCAATGAGACTTGTTCTTAAGACCTGGCATTTTCTTTTTGTAAATTGCAAGTTATTTAGTTATTTATCATTTATTTTATTTTTGTGGGGTGGGTGGGTGGGTTTGGATAAAGTTTGCAAGGGAAGTAAGTGTATGCAAGTACCAGAACTCTACCTAGTTTAGACATTCACTCTCAACTTTGCAAACGCGGTGCAGTTCGTTGCGTTTATCAATTTAAGAATCTGTTTTAACACACAATCAGGCATAGGACTGATTTTGCTGAATCTTATTTCTCCCTTGGCATGGTTTATCGCCTTAGTTATGTTTGTTCTTGTGCAGTCATATATTTGAGTTTCTGGGCAGAAGTACATTACAACTCAATCTATCCTCAAGGAGGTAATCAATCTCTCTTGATTTGATTAAAAGATCTAAAAGACACTGGGAATAAGATGAGAGCAAAATGAAACATTTTCACATTCAATTTGTGTTTAATGTTAACCTAACTTCTATAAACAAGGTTTTTTGCATGACATTATGCATTATACTGAGCTTTCTAAATCACTAATTTATGAAATCCACAAGTTAATATTAAATACAACTTGCATTTCTGTCCATACTAATCCAATTAAGTTATATTTCATTGTTCAGATTTGCCCCCAAGTGATTTCAAGAAGAAGAAGAAGTGGTGGAACTTTCGTAACAAGCATTAGTAGTATTTAACCATTTGAACTATACTTGGAAAGTATTTAGTTCCCATTTTGGTTAAATCTCCATAATCTTTCTTTGGCTGATTGTGCTGTACCTCTGTTTCAGTTGTACAGTTAACGGAGAAGAACTTTAATACTGTTTTTTTTTTTTTTTTTCCTTTATCAATCACTATATATATTTTCTGTACTCATATAATTATATCAGGAATATTATATAGCATTTTCTTATTGCAAACGCGGTGCTATACTGCTATTAGTGTGCTTCTGGCTTATAGCCAATTTTAAATTGGTGGGGTGGTTTGAATATGAAAATTGTATTCTTCACAACAGCAGAGAACGGTGGTCCACACAGGCACTGCCTAGCCTCTTCATATATACTGGGTTCCATGGCAGTACAGTGGTCCACTATAAAATAAACCACGTTTGACTAAGAAATCCTTCTACAAGCCATTTTGAATAGCATGGTCAAATTTCACCCGACTCAATACCAAAACTTGCAAGGAGAACACCTATCATTGTTTCTTGGCTATGGCTGCCCAATCTCTTTCACAAAACAAGTAAATTTTGCTCTCAATAGCTGATTGACTGTCGGTGCAATTTTGGCCTATCGGAAATTCTTTTTCTTTCTTAGTACCGTCCAATTCTAACAAACTTTGAAACCATCATAAAGATGGTTATTTCCTTTGAATTTAGTAGCAATAAATACAATAGAATACATTGTAATCTAATGAATTGCAAACCCATAAAAAAAGGTTAGTTTTCAGCATTTTTGTATCTTGTTGGATTGGGAGTTAAAAATAATTCTGTGCAAATAGGAGCAATTATATAATTATCAATAATGTACATATTTCTCATGTACGTTCGTCATTTGACCACATAAAGAATTGAATAATCAAAACGAGATGAGACCCATTTTCAACTTATTCCTTAAATGGCCCTGATTATGTTTTACCTATCCATTAATGCCATTAAATTACTAGTATCTACTGATCCTCAACCACTCCACGGTGCCTCTCTTCCGCTTCCTCCTCCCCCTCTTCAGCCGCAGGCTGCAGTAGCAGAGCCGTGAACGGCATATGGCGATACGCATTGGGATCAAACTCCAGCCCCATTGGTGGCGGCGACGACTGGCAGAGGTCCAGCCTACAGCTCGGCAGAAGCATTGGTTGCAGCACCCTATTCACCGGAGCCTGTACAGAAGCGGGAGAGCGGGACAGGGGAATGGTGGGGGCGGTGGAAATGTTGTCAGCAGGGACGGTTCCGGTGCCGGTTGCGGCGATGATAGCAGGTTCGGCTTGGCGGAGAAGCCATTCGATAGTCTCCCCGTCAGAGCGGTGGCCAAGTTCCCGTGTCAACTGAAACACCCGGGCGGCGCACAAAGCCGGTATTCTCACGCGGCGGCCCCGGCCATTGACTTTAGTGTGCCTGTCCTTGGTTGACAACGAAGACCCATTTGCAGTTCTTGAAAGACCCAACTTTGTTTTAGCAGCTTTAGCAGCAGAGGACTCAACAGCAGCGGCGGTGGCGGGATGTGGAAGGACAGTCCTGAGTGGCTGAACAAGGTGGTGGCGGGAGGGTTGCACTGGCATCGGGCTGTGGTTATCAGATGAGAGTTTGTAGAGGGCCGTTTCCGAAGCCATGTGATGGGCGGAGCGCAGTGGAGAGAGGCAAAAAGTGGACTAGGGTTTTTGGAACCTAGGAATTAGGATATTGTAAGTAAAACTGTGTATATGATATGGTTAATAGACAAGTGGCCCCACAAAAGACCGAGTGGGGTCCGTTTTCTAGGTGATAACATCTATTTATGTTTTGGCGTATGGGCTTTGGGCCCACAGTTTCAGACCAATGGATAGGTCTTCACCAATATAAGAGTGTTTGGTAGAGATTAAAATTGAAAAATTAGTCGTTATTGTTGACTTTTATTAGATGAGTGAGATCCAATAAGGACTATATTTTTAATTTTAATTAAATTTTAAACTGTACCAAACAAGCTCTAATTATTTTTGTCTGCAACAGTAATCAGTCATCATGGTCCCACCAAACACGTTATAATTGCATTGCACTTTTTTTTAAAAATAAATAAATTCATACTTCCACATCGTTTTGTAGTACCTATAATATAAGTCGTGGGTCTTGCTGAATTTTTTTATTTTTTTCCAGTAATTTTGAAGTATGAAGTAGTTTATATCACTACTAAAATTTGTGATTTACTGTTTAATTGGGATTCAAATATTAACACGTGATAATTAAATAGTTATAGTTAGTGTTTTATATTATCGGAGTATTAGAAATTTTTTTCGTCTTACTGCATGCTTGAATAATAATTAATTGATAAGTTTTGAGTCCTATGAAATATGTTAAAAATAATTAATTCATACTTTAGCATTTGTTGAATCTTATGAAATGCGTGAATAATAAACACGGGCGGAGGGAAGGGGGGTCCTGGGGGGACCCGGACCCGCCCCCCTCCCCACAATTTTTTTTTTTTTAAATTTTAATTTTTTTATATTTACCAATTTGTATTTGAAAAAACTTTTCATGAATTTCATATTGTACATTTTTCTTGGAGTACTGAGATTTCATGATCTCCAAGTGTTATGGTGTATGTGTGAGACCTTTTATTGCAGGGGAAGACAATATTTAAAACTCGTTTACATCTTATTAATTGAACGAGAATGCTAAAATTTTAGATTCTTCTGCTATAAAAATTAAAATGCATTACGCATATATGTCTAAGTCTTAACTTCTAATTTTAAAATTTGAACCAATAAAATTGTAAGCGCCCAAAAAATAATTGTCGATTACCGACATGTTTCCATGAAGGCATTACGATGTTTTAAGTATTCATCCAATGTATATTAATTTATGCTCATTTGTTTCCTTTCTCCATGACAAAGTACCAAATTCTTTCATTTTAACCGATAATGTTTCAAAAAAAAATTCGGGGGAACCCCCATGGAGTCCACCCCTTCAAATTTGGGACCCCCTACTTCGACAGGCTGGCTCCGCCCCTGATAATAAGTATGCAATAAGTTATGGATTTTATGAACATGTTTGAAGAAAGTAATGATATAAGTTATGCCAAACATAGTTCCAAATGCATGTTTGGCAAGTGATTGAATTTAAATTAAGTGATTGTAAGATAAAAGTCTTATAGAACGTGTAGATAACAAATGAGTAATAGTTATAAATGTATGAATAAAAATGAAGTTTGACCGAAATGGATTGTAATCACTTTCCACTCTAGATGATTTGGAGTCGAAACTATCATGTTCATTGCAGGAATATGCCTCCCAACGATTAACTTAAAATCTTTAACTTGAAGTTGCTTTGCATTTATACTTGTTGATTTGGCTATTATACCCAAAATTGAGTTGGGTCTGGTTGATAATTAAAATTTCCGTGACAATTTATAGAACAATTTAAAGTAAATTTAGTAGAATAATTGCGATAATATTGTAAAAGAAAGAGAAAAAATCTCATTAAATGTGTTTTCCTAGTATTTTCAAGAGATCGCTTAACTTGGCCTTTTTGTAATGAACAATTGCCCCTATTTACAATCCTCTAATCAAGGGCTTGATGCCCTTTGTCCCATCATACTATAGTGTCTGGCATTGACTTGTGTGTCATTGTCCTCTTTGAAGGAACTTGATTAGATGTTAAGTTCGACCGATTAGGCTATCATTGCACTTAGTCTTAGATGTGATCCATGTCATGATTTTAATACTTTTGTCCTAATTGGTAAATAATATAGTGCTACGTGAAAAGGTCACTTATTTTGTTTGGAATGGTTGATGGGGGTGCTGGCGTCATCGGGGAGCAAACATTCGATTGGGTAATAATTATGTTTATTAAACTCTGAAAGATTGTTCAATTGGTCAATTCTTAATTTTGTTGCTCAATGGTCACCAGTTCGAGTTCTTTCAGAGCTACTTAGGTGAGTATCTGACCGTAAACTTTAGGGCCCCGTGAGGTTAGTCAAGTTGCGTGCAAATTGACCCAGACATCTACGATTATCAAAAAAATATATAATTGTACCCCTATGGGTACCCATAGCACATCCCTTTTTAAAAGTTGTGTACTTAAATTCTCTTTAATCATTTAGTCTGTGGTCGTTCTTAAGGTTGGACCCCAACAAATCTGTCAATTGATTTATTTTCTTTCGATATATACTGAGGGTGTTAATTATAATTGAGCCATAGGATGAGTTTGATAATAATAAAACGATTTTAAGATAGAAACATTGGAAGATAATATTCGAGGCCGTTGGGTACTAAAGAATAAGATGAATGAAAAATTTTATTTGGGCATTTTAGTTGTTTGAAAGCCACCTCAAAAAGAATAAAAGATACAATAATTTTGTAGGTAAAAATAATCATACAAAGTTTGCAACTCTCATTAGATATGGGTCCACTCCAGAGATTTTTGGATTGGAGGAAGGTCAACAATGCTACAGTGGTCTCTGCACAACTGAAGTTAACGCGTAGTGATAATGGTATTTGAAGGTTACCTATTTTATATAGAAGCCACATTGAAAAAACATAAGAGCTGTATATTAAAATACGAATTAAACAGTGAACAAGATAGAAAAAAATAAATAAATAATCACCATTTTATTTAAACAAATCAAAATTTGATTGCACAACACCAATATATATATATATATAGTTGATTATGAAAGTTTACCGTATGAAAAAAAGGAAAGAAAAGAAGTTGATGGAATTATATAAAATGTACAGACTATGCAAATAAGAAATTGAATGATCCTATGATGGAAATTTCACAGAATGCACAGAAATTTGAAATGGATGGACTGGGTTTTCTATATTATACAAAGGAGTCTAAAGAGGCCATTTTTCTGAGATATGACGCTGGTGGTAGGAAAACTTTGTAAATCTCCTTGTTCGTTATATCGAAATCTTTTGCCACATGACATGTTTTTTGCCACTTACAACATTTTCAACAATGTTGTCAATCAGCATTCTGCTAATAGATTAATCCTAGTTGTCAAACCTTTCTATCACAGGTTCATCGGACTTCAGTAGCCACGAGAATTTTTGAGCCACATTATTTTGGAAGAATGTATTCTAAAATAGTAAATTGATGGAGAATGTGTGGTTGAAAAAAAAAGTTATAATGTGATGAAAAATATTATTTTATTGAAGAATGTGTGGTTAAAAATAAGTAGAAGAATGAAAATAAAAATTTTAATGTGTATCATGGGCATAATATATGCCAATTGCTTGGTGCTTCACAATGCTAGCCTTTGAAGATATCCA
This sequence comes from Fraxinus excelsior, assembly GCA_019097785.1. Classification (NCBI taxonomy): domain Eukaryota; kingdom Viridiplantae; phylum Streptophyta; class Magnoliopsida; order Lamiales; family Oleaceae; genus Fraxinus; species Fraxinus excelsior. Next base: position 22,392,049 of record CM032636.1, on the reverse strand, counting down.
GAAGGTTGATTGATGCTCGTAAGGTTAAGACGCCTCCGAGTTTCGACTTACAATCGATGACTAAATGGATGTAAGTTTCTTCTTAGCTTTAATTGAAGAATCATGCTACATGTTTATCTCCATAATAGAAAAATGTCAATAGTAATATAAGATTGACAATATTATGGATTCTGCTATCAATGTAAGATATTTTACATTATTTCTTCCCTCGTAATGTTTTGTCAACATGGTAGGAATTACTTGTATAAATACAACACATTCTATGTAATCAAATCATCGAATAAAAGATTCTTCTTCGACAAACATTATTTTCCTCTGTTATTCATAATATTTCATGCTACATAAATATTAAGGTTGACATTAAGCTTGACATAATGCAACATGACATTCTATCATTGAATATTTTAAAATACAATCAACTTTTTTCATCCAATCATCTACTACCACGTGCAATTATGTCAAGCCTTGTGACAAAGTAGTTTTATCCTTAATTGAATATTTGTTGAATTATGTATACAAACAGACGTGGTTGGGCCAACCTGCAACTTGTGATAAGATGACTTGGATCCAATCAATGTAAGTTAAATTTTGAATTTGATGATTTGATCAGCGTATCTTAAGGTTCTGTTTGACATGGATTTTAAAAAGTTTAATATTTCCTTTTGAACCCAATTAATTTGTCAAGAGTGCTGCTTTGAATTAAAAGAACTTTTAGAGAAAATTAATAGTGCTCTTTTAAAAATAAATTTACAAATACGGTGACTTTCTCAAAAAATTATTCTACAGGAAGCAAAAGCATAAGCAAAAATCCTATACAGATCCTTAGTCCAAGTTTGGTTTAGCTTAATCATAAGATGACATGAATCACATATGAATAAGTATTAGCACTGTTGGATTGAAGCAAACAAAACAGGTTTAACTTAAAAACTATTCAGGAGAATGTACAGATGTTAACAGAACTTTGCTTTAGGCTCAAATCTGCCAAATCAACGGGTGTGGGTGTTGAGTGTGGAAAACACAATTAAAAAAACAATAATAATGATAAAGAAAGTCATAATCATTTTCACTTTTTTTTCCAATCTTCAGAGTACTAAATTATGAAACTGAAACCTTAAGATACAGCTTTAATATGATAAAATCCTTTTCTGTAAACATTAATAAAACATAAGCTAGAAAGAGTATCATAACGCGTAGAAGTAGAAAAACGACCTAACTATATAGGTCATCTTCATCAGCTGCACCAGCAGAAGCAGCAAAAGGGTCGGACCCAGTAGCACCGGCATTGGTCTCAGCAAATCGGAATTCAGTACCAAACCCTCTTGACTGCTGCAACGTCTGAGCAAATGCCTGGTACTTGCGAATGTCATTGTCACTGACACTCCTCCGGGCAAATTTCATCGATTCTTCAAAATGAGCAGGTTTAATCTCTGCCACTTCTTCTTCAACATCCTCCTCCATGGCCTCGGGATTCTCACTTCTTCTCTTCTCCCTCTCAATATCCTTCAAAACCCAAACATAAACACCATTTTTTAAAATTATAAGTCTCTTAAAAATATTACACAGAATTCAAAATCAATATTCAACAGCACAATTAACCATTAAAGGAAGGAAAGATGATAAAACCTACTTTCTCGATGTTCTCTCTGATAGCATATTTGACTGCACGTTGGCATATTTCAGTAATGTCAGCACCACTGAAACCCTGAGTGTACTTGGCAAGGGCTGTCAGGTCTACATCTTTGGAAAGAGGGGATTTTCTCAAGCAAGACTTGAAAATCTGTAGGCGCGACTCCTCATCAGGGAGAGGGATGTAAATCAATTGATCAAGACGTCCTGGACGAAGAAGTGCAGGATCAATTATATCAGGTCTGTTTGTGGCACCAATAATGAAGACAGTTTTCTTCGCATTCATTCCGTCCATTTCTGTTAGAAGTTGATTCAATACCCTGTCAGCAGCACCTCCAGCATCTCCTACACTGCTTCCTCTCTGCAAGAAAAAAAGAAAAGAAAACCTGTGTGAATAAGGAACTAGAATCTCATGCAGAAACACAATTCACATCTGAGAGAAGTGATACGTGCCTGGGTAGCAATAGAATCCAATTCATCAAAGAATAGGACACAAGGAGCAGATTGGCGAGCCTTGTCAAAAATTTCTCTAACATTGGCCTCGCTCTCTCCAAACCACATAGTGAGCAATTCAGGACCCTTGACACTGATGAAGTTTGCCTGACACTCATTGGCAATAGCCTTGGCCAGCAAAGTCTTTCCACATCCCGGGGGGCCATAGAAAAGAACTCCCTTTGAAGGTGACATGCCAAACTTCTCAAACTTCTCAGGATGCTCCACTGGATATTGAACAGTCTACATAACAAATGGTGCATCCAAAAGTTAAGTTTCAAAGAGAGATTTCTACTCTTACAATAAATTTGGTCGATATATAAATAACTAAAACCAGAATCCATAGACAATGAATAAAATGGTACCTCTTGGAGCTCACGTTTGACATTATCAAGGCCTCCGATATCTTCCCAACTAACATTGGGTACCTCAACAACCTGTAGCATCCAAAGATGTAAAATTAGGATCTGTTGAGCATGAATCAAACAGGATATATAAAAGAAAAAACTACACTTACTGTTTCACGTAGAGCAGAGGGGTTGCTAGTTCCAAGAGCAGTCTGGAAGTGCTCGTTAGTGACCGCCATGGAGTTGAGAATCTCTGCATCAATGGTATCATCTTCCAAGTCAATGACGTCCATCTTCTCCCTAATGCATTGAAGGGCAGCCTCAGTGCACAGAGCTGCCAAATCAGCACCCACATAACCATGTGTGTCTTTGGAAATTCTTTCCAAATCAACCTGGAAAATGTTTTGGGGATTAGAATGACAGTTCTAAGTCTACTATGAAGTAGGAAAGAAGATAGAATCCAACAAAAATCTTGGGAATCGGGATATTTGAACATACATCTTCAGCAAGCTTCATGTTCTTGGTATGTATACGAAGAACTTCAAGACGCCCAACTTCATCTGGAACACCAATGTCAATTTCCCTGTCAAATCTCCCAAACCTTCTCAAGGCAGGGTCAATGCTATTAGGGCGATTTGTGGCACCCATTACAATAACATGAGCACGAGATTTGAGTCCATCCATCAGCGTTAAGAGTTGGGAAACAATCCTTCTCTCAACCTCTCCATGGGTCTTCTCTCTCTTGGGAGCAATTGAATCAAGCTCGTCAATAAATATGATTGATGGTGCATTTTTCTCAGCTTCCTCAAATGCTTTTCTGAGATTGCTTTCACTTTCTCCAGCCAATTTTGACATAATTTCTGGTCCATTAATACAGAAGAAGAAAGCACCAGTTTCATTAGCAACAGCTCGGGCGATTAATGTCTTCCCAGATCCTGGAGGTCCATATAGCAGTATTCCTTTGGGAGGTTTGACACCAATTGATTTAAAAAGCTGTGGGTGCCTGAGTGGCAGCTCCACTAATTCCCGAATCTGCGCCATCTGTTTGCGTACACCACCAACATCATCATAGCCAATCTCATCCAACCGATCCTCGTCCTCCCTTCTGACAGGCTCTCCCTCGCAGAATATCTCAGTATCAGGGGCGACAACACAGTACTCAGGAGGATCAGTCTCAATAACCTTAAATTCTACACTTCTCATTCCTCCCCTTACGAGAAAAAAGTCGCCCTTCCTTACCGGTCGGTATGCCTCAAGAAAATATGCTGCAGACAAAACAGAAAAGAATAAATCCATTGCCTATTCTAAGAATTAAAGTGGAAAAAAAAAAAAAAGATGAAATATTGTATCAAATGATACACATTATGAAAAAGTTAAAAGATGTAAGCATATCTTAAAATAATTGGGCTGCTAACTTTCATCATTTGATTCTACCATGCGTAAAGAAGCTATTTTCTTCCTCTACTACTGTTTTAGTTGGGAACCCTATTAATGTAAGGCTACCATGCTATATTCAAATGAGAAAAACAATCCAATGAAAGTCAAATCATATTGTCATCGTAATGGCTTCAGCAGACAAACCACTTCCCAGAGTTAATTTGTTTGTAATCCACTAGAGCAATTTACTATTATAACAATTGAAAAGTATTGTTTGAAATTGGAAAAAAAAAAAAAAAAAAAAAGAAAGCTATCCATCAAATGCTGAAAACTTTACTCTGCCGAATTAGAATTTAGAAACATGCCAAATTTGAATTCACCACAAAATAACAACGATCTATAGCATCAGAAAGGAAACAGCAAAAATGTTTAATTAGACTAAAAGACTTCGACAAGCCACAAGTTTAAATGCTTTAGAAACTTACGTTTTAGGTAAGCGTCAAACAGGTTTCCAGTAACGCCTTCAATAGTATCATCCACGGGAAGAATGTGGACACGCTTCCCATACTTGACATCAGCACATTGATGGACAGAAACCACATCTCCAAGCCTAACCCTGAGGTTGCTTCTCACAACCTTATTCATCCGAATCTTTGGTTCATCACAAGTGTCATCAGCAAGTGCAATGCAAACTGTGTCCTTTCTTTTCTTACCCTGCACACAAAATCAGAATTAAATTAACAAACATATAACTATGGAAAATCGTATTAAACATAAGCCTCAAGACATTAGCATTGAAGTCCCTAAATCAACCCAATGTCTACAAGCACTAAAATATCCACTCTAGTACAGAGACATTCTGAAGTATTCAAATTATTTTACATAATTCTAAAGCTCCAAGAAGTCGATACTTTGTTTTGGCAAATATAACCTGTCTGCTAAAAGAACACTCCACAACAGTAATTTCCAATTACACACAGCAAGTTTAATACTCTAAATCACCGTTTCTGGTTCAGCTATAAGTATACTCGTTTGCAAAAGTAATGGAAGAAAGGAAGACAGATTAAAGAAACCCAATCTTAGAGGCTTTAAAAAATACAAAAGCAAAAAAGATTGCAGAAATCCAAGGTGTACCTCTAAACATCCAACTTCTAACAAATTGTCAGCCAAAGAACAAACTTATTATGTCTAAGAGGCCAAATTTCGTGAAAACTTTAAAATTGCCTAGATTTGAACTCCAAAAATCCTCCATCCAAAACCCTAAATTCAACAACACCCTCAACTTCCCAATCACAATCAACCCTCAAAATCATACAAAATCAAACATAGTACAGAAGAAAGAAAACAACCCACTTATTAATTCAAACACTAAAATCACAAAAGAGAACAAGATCGAACCTTGATTAAGATGGTATCTCCTCGAAAAAGCTGAAGCTTTTCCATAGTATCAGGGTGGAGAGCCACCACGGAATTATCATCGTTAACAGCCTCGTCCACTACCAGCCTATTCGCCGCCTTTTTCCTTTCCAAAATCGCCGTACTGAAATCCCTCTTCGCACCCTTGCTGCACACAATAAACAAAACCCACAAAATTCAATAAAAAATCAAATAAAGGTAAAAAATACTTCTCAGTGTACATAAACGTATGTAAATAATCAGAGATCTGATAATCTATTGAAGGACTTACGAGTCTGAGGATTCAGCTTGATTACTCATGGTGAATTATATGCAGATTGAAGAAAAAACTGGTGAAGTGCTTGGGTTTTTTTTGTCGATTGAAGAACAAGAATGGGAGATCTATAGATTGGTAAAGGATATTTATAAGTAAAAATTGGCTCGTTTCTTGTTGGGAAAGAAAGGGTTCTATTTTTTTTATTTCTTTATTTTTTTACCCTTTTACTATGTTACTTTCGTATGAATTCTAGAATTCCTTTGTTGTCTCGAATTAGATACCTTAATTGCTACCATTCTATTTGGATTTCTTTCTATTTTCAAATGCTAATGAATTTTTGGTAATTTTAGCAGTTCTTATTTCCCTACGTGTCACATAAAAAATTTAAAATATTTGATAAACAAATAAAAAATATTTAATTCTCAATAACTTTGCTATCCACTACTTGAATTTTATTTACTCTTTTTCATATTTGAGCCCCCTTATTAGTTTTGCTAAAAAAATTTATTTTTAGTATAATTTGATAAAAGTTAAGAATCCAATCAAATGCATGATTTATGGCATGTTCGGCAGAGATTAAAATCCAACTGAAATTGAAAATATAGCCGTTATTGAGTTTCACTCGTCTAATAAAAATCAACAATAACGACTAATTTTTCAATTTTAATCCGATTTTAATTTCTACCAAACACACTCTTATGAGTTCGAAACAAAATAAATATTAAAAATGTAGACCAAACTTGAAAAGGGGTATCATCTAAAGATTTTTTTTTTTTCTTTTAAAGAGCATATTGGTCGAAATTAGCATTAGATGCTAATGCGAAACAAAAAAAAAAAAAAAAAACAATATAATATGAATAATTTAATTAGCTGATCATTGAACTTATTATTTTGTTTAATGCAATAATTATAATACAAAGAGAATTAGGGTTAGACTCTCTAACCTTTAATGTAGCGTGATTGATTTCCGCTTGCTAACCTTTAAAATTGACTTCCGTCAGTCAGTCAGTCAAAAAATTATAAAATTAAGGTTTTTGTAAATAATTATCATGTCCTTACTACGAAATGCATTTTTTTTTCAAAAGCATATATTGAAATACGAAAATAAAACATAGGAAACAAAAAGAAAAGGAAAATGTGAAAAATATGAGCAGAGTCTATTGAATTCAATGCGATAAAATTATTTGCGATGCGCTTTGAAGCCATGTTTAAGTTTTGCACATATTAGGATGTGTTTATAGTATCGAGACTTTTTGTGATTAGATAGAATAAACAAATTGTGAATTCGAAATAATTATGACTTTTATTTTATCTACTTTCTCTCGAGATATATTTATATACACGCGGGGGGAAGGGAATGAAGAAAACAAAAATAAAATAAAATGCTATAACCTACACATTTTGAATTGGTTAAAATATTTCCTAGAATATTTCACGGTCAAATAATTCGTGCTAGAAAATACTGCTCTAGAATATAATATTCTAGAATGTTCCATGTGCTCCCGAATAAATAAATAATAATAACCTCATCCAATGATCCAAATCCAAGGTAGAGATGACAATACAGTAACATTAGGGAAACTTGCACATTTTATTTTCAATCATCGAGAAACTTAACAAAAAGTCGGGGGGAAATAGGTTTTGAAATAATTTTTTTTTAAATTATGTGTTAAAAAAATAGAATTTTTTATTTTAAAAGTTTATAAGTAAAATTTATGGTTGGAAATTAAATTTTTTTTTTCAATGAGTTTCGAAAAAAAAAAAAAAGAGGCTCAAATATAGGCAAACTTTTTGAATAAGTTCATTCTTAACATTTCGATTATGTGATAAATTTGTTATTCTCTTCATTTTGATCATTAAAATGATGAATTTTCTCTTTAAGCCCATGTTTGGTACACATTAAAATTTTTCGTTCTCATTCTTCTACTTATTTTCAACCACACATTCTTTAATAAAATAATATTTTTCATCACATCAATAACTTTTCATTTTTTTTCAACCACACAGTCTCCATCAATCTATTATTCCAGAATACATTCATTCAAATTAATGTGGCTCAAACACACCCTAAATAAATAAAAATAAAAGAAAGCAATAAAACAACAGAAAAAAAAAAATTGTAAATAGAGCCTATAAATTTTGAAAAGTACAAATAAATCTCGTCTAAAACAATTAAATACATAGTAACACACTAACGCATAAAAATATTTACAAAAACATAAGACAATATTGCAAAAAAAAAAAAAAAAAATATATATATATATATATATATATATATATATATATATATATAGAACACTTGCAGGTGTATGAGAAGCCAACATAGATGTTAAAGTAGAAATTTCAGATTTGGATCTCAAAGCCAGTTTTTTTTATATATTTTTCATTTTTTTCTTTTTGTTGTTGGGGTGGGGTGGGGTGGGGTGGGGAGTGAATTTGACTATATGGGTGTTTGATGGATATTATTGAGTAAAAAATATATTTTAGATAGTGATATGATGGAAAATATGTGGTTAAAAAAATCCATATTTAAGAGTTTAACTATGACGCATTTCAAAACTAAAAGAAACAATGTTTAAAATTTCAAAAATCAAATAGTAATAAATTTAATTATGAAATAATTATTTAAAAAATTAAATTGAATATATTAAGATCACAAATCTATACAATTTGATCACAAAGTATCGAATTAATTGGTTACGAATTATTTTTCGGTCACAAATTATTTCTTGGTCGCAAACTAAAAATTTTATAAATCACAATTAATTCATCGATCACAAAATCAAATAATTTATATGTCACAATTTATTTATCGATCACAAATCACAAAATTTATAAATTACGATTCAATTTTGTAGGTCACATGTTATTTATTAATCACAAGTTATCCAATTTATTGGTCGCATATTATTTATTAGTCACAACTTAGCAAATTTATTGTCACAATCAACCTGATGATTGGTAACAAACATCCCCACCACACGCAATTCCATCCACGAAACACTGAACCAGTACCACACCATTGCTGACCACCACTTCACCATCACAACCAACATTCCAACCACCATCCAAACACTACCAAAAATCAGTTTTAGATCCAGATCAAAAATTAGAGCCACACACGTGGTAATGACGCAATGACTTCATCACTGCGCCCGAGACCACCACATCGTACCCTCAACACAAACCACCATCGGTCGCCCATTCCATCGTCAATTCACTATCAGCACCAACGGACAATCGCACGACTTGCTCCTTCGTCGCTAGTGCTGCTTCGCCACCACCTCCACTAGTGTCATCATTACTAACACCACCACTGCCAAAACTCACAATAATCGCCAGCACCACCTCACCGACATCCTCATAACAAACACCTAAAGCAACCCAAAACAGATCAGAGGAAGAAACAGCATCATTTACAAATCACAATGTCGCGCGCCCAAAACCCGAAGCACTCATAAACCACAACGCCGCTCACCTAGACACCCCCAACGCAAGTCGGAGGAATAGTGTTGCAATCTTAGCTCGATGATGTGCACGACAGTTGCCACAACACTGCTGTATCGAGGCATTGGGCCTTGCGCAACCTCGGCGCTCTCTGTCGAGGCAATGTTGAAGCATAAAAATGTGGCCCATTTAGATGGCTCAAGAGGTGAAGCCCCAAATAGGAGATTTGAAAAATAGGCCTAAGAAAAAACTGTGGAAAAAAGCCCAAGACAGAGTTGTGCAATGAAGGTTCATCATCGCCCAAGTCTATAAGACGCCCAAGCTCTGGGCGAATATTATTTAAATACTCAAGGCGACAACGTTATTATCGGCCAAGCTTAGGAACGCCCAGAATTCGGTAGGGATGTCAACGAGTCGAGCCGAACCGAGCCGGGAAAAAAAAGCTCGAGCTGAGCCCGAGCTTTTTTGGGCCCGAGCCGAGCCTAGCCAAAAAAATGAGGCTTGGCCCGAGCTTTTGACCCGAGCCTTAGCAGGCCGAGCCGAGCCGAGCCGAGCCCGAGCCGGCTCGGGTTTTTTTTTTTGGCACCTTATAGGCATGAATAACGTGTTAGATTTATAAATGAGTAACTATGCATTATAACAAAGTAATAAATCTTTTTAATGATCGATTTAAATTTTCTTACAAATTTTAGTAACCATTGATGAAATTAGCTAAATTTTTATATGTAATTAAGCAATATATATCACTAATAATTTCACTTAATATAGAATAATAAATATTTGTGTAAATGAGAAAATGCTTACTTTAAATATTTAGGTACTTAGAGTTTTAGAAAAATAAAAACATTAATAAACTAATAATACAATAAATATTAAACAAACAAATATCACTCATTTTTCAAAATAATCTATGTGATATATTATGAGATAAATTTGTCACTTATAATTAGTTTATTAGTTTCATGATGAGTGGAATAAGTTGGCAAATTTCGATTTTTTGTTTTTTTTGCGGGCCGGCTCGACTCGGGCCGAGTCCTCAAAATAAGGCTCGGTGGAACCGAGCCTAGCCGAGCCCGAGCCGTGCGAGCCGCCGAGCGTTTTTGTCATCCCTAGAATTCGGACATAGTGTTATTTCAAGCAACGGTTACCCAAGCAGTTAAAGGGCAATCTTATCATGCCCTACGACCGAAGAAGCACCAGGTATTAGCAGTCTGATAGTGGAGGTAATGACGGTAGTTAGAAACATAAGTTCCACGATAATTCAGCCATGATGAAGAACGTGGATAGTTACAGGACGACCAGTAGTTTCAGGCGGTTCTACAAAAACTATCCAAGAAGTATAAAAGAAAAGAGAAAGCATAGAAAAAGGACCCCAAAATCAAACACTCTCGAACGGAGACTATGTAATTTTTATTATCTTTATTTTCATCGCATTTAATCTTCAATCGTTCTGTGTGCTTGCGCTCCTTGGAGGCACTTTGTTTTTTCATCCATTGTGAATCTTCAATAAAACACCCCTTTTTGGGACTTTGTCTCAAGGTGGTGTGTGTTCCTTATATAATCGTCTGAGTTTTTCTTTAATTGTTAGCGAGACCCGACTTTCCGTGCGAAACAGTTGCGAATGACAACACAATGCCCCATTGCAGCGGCCAGCATTGCTTACCTGGTGGCGATAAGCGATGTTGGTAGCCTCCAGTGGTGGTGTGTGCTAAAGATATAGAAGGGAGAAGAAGGATATAAAGAAAGAAGGGAGAACAGAATGATTAGGGTTTAGGAAGTACTTTTAAGTCTAAATTTTGAATTTGAAATTTAAAAAGTAGTAATTACATCAAATCATAATTTTTAAAATCCAATTTCAAAAATAAAATATGAAGTTTATTTATACAAAAATCATGTATTAATTCAAATATTCAGTATTATTAATACCACCAAGATTCATCACAAACCCTAATTATTCTCCCATCTCATTTCTATCTACATCTCTAAATATCCATATCTCTCTCTCTCGACAGGCGGTCGGCATCCCGTTTCCATACATATCTCTCTTTCTCACACATAGCAGCTGGCATCACGTTCCTAATCACCGATAAGTAGCGTTGGGGCACTGCTGCTTGATTTTTCCGAATTTAGCCCCATCTAAGCGACAAAGTCGCTGGATTTTGTAGCGGCGTCATGAGGGAGGTTATGGAGGCAGAGGCCGTAGTGGATGCTATGACCGCCGTGAGGGAGGTTTCTCTGCCACAAACCTATATTTCCATCCCCGCCATCGCTCGCATCACCAGCCACGATGGACACCCTTTTATCATTATGTCGTTGTTATCTCTGTGTGGATAAGTGGTAGAGGCTTGTTCGATTGGGATGTTGGATGTTTCAATCGGCCGATCAAGATGTTGGATGTCTCGATTGGCTGTACGAATTGATGTTGTTGATCATAGTTTTGAGTCGACATGTATGGAACTTTGTGGATAGAAAGGCTAAGGCTAATTGGTGGACTGTGCTGTTGATTTGAGGGGTCGAAGTTGTAGATCTCTAGTATGAGATTGTGGTGGTGTGGTACGGTTATGGTAATGTGGGTGCGATGTCATGTACGGTGTTGTGGTTGGGTATAATGGTTGTGTGCGTTGGTGGTGCAATGATGTGTGATGTAGGTGCGATGTGCTATGTGCGGTAGTGTGGCGGTGTGGTGGTGGCTCTGGCGTTGTACAGTGGTGCTAGCAGGTTGTCATAAGGTGGTGTTGTTTTTATGCGTTGTGTTGATTTGTTTGAGATGATGTTGCTATCGAGAAGTGGTGGTGGTGATGACGGGAGTGGTGTGGCGGTGTGGTGGTGGCTCTGGCGTTTTGCAGTGATACTACAGGTTGTCTTGAGATAGTGGTGTTTTTATACGACGTGTTGATTTGTTTGAGATGGTGTTGCGTCGAGATGTGGTGGTGGTAGTTCTAGCCGCAACGGTGGCGGTGCTAATGGGAGTGGTGAGGCGGTGGTCATAAGTTTTGGTTGTGGTCACAGATTATTTGTGACCATTAAATTAATTAATCTGTGGCATTAAATTGATTAATTTGTAACCGATAAACAATATTCGATCGATGAAAACAATAAATCATGACCAAAAAATAATGCGTAACATAAGAAATTGTTAATTTGTGATCGATAATTTGATAATTTGTGACTGCATAATAAATTGTGATTTATAATATTTGTGATTTGTGACCTATAAATAAATTCAGATGTTTTAATTTTTGATTTGTGACCGATAAACAAATTGTGACTTAGTGGTGGCAATCAAGCCGAGCGGCTCGTCAGGTCGGCTACTCGACTCGTACTGTAGCAGCCCACGAGCCGCTCGGGCTCGTAAAAAAAGAGCCTGAGCAAGAGCAGCTCGGCACGTTTTTTTACGAGCGGTTCGTCTGATTTTTATTATTATTTTTTTTAGAAGGATAGTTAAAAAAATTCAAAATAGCGCGAGCCCGAACCGAGCAGTTCGGCTCGCTACAGTACGAGCTCGCCCACGAGCAACGAGCCGAGCAGAAGCTCGGCTCGTTTTATAACGAGCTCGAGCTCGTGGACTTGATTCCTTTGCAACTCCTAAACTTATAAATTTTTTGAATTGTGACATTAAAATAATTTATGATAGATAAAATTTGTGATTTGTGACGAATGAATAATATGTAACTTATTAATTTTATAAATTTGTTATTGATGAAAAAATTATGACCTATAAAAATTTCGATTTGTGATTGTGAAATAATATGTAACCTATATAAATTTTTTATTGTGATCGAAAAATAATTTTTATCCAATTAACTTATAATTTATGACCAAATTATATGAAATTGTAACTTTAATATATTTAATTAATAAAATATATGCTTAATTAATTAATTTATAAATGAAATTTGAAAAAAAAAAATTCTGACATTTGAAATTTTAAACCTTATGTTCTTAAGCCCTTGTTTGACATCCATTCTATTTCTCATTTTTCTTTCTCTTTCTTCATTTTAACCACACATTCTATCAATAAAATAATATTACACATAAACCCAAAAATTCTCCTTACTTTTTAACCACACATCCTTCCATCAATCACTATTTCAGAATTTATTTTTTTCTCCAAAATGGGTGTCAAACACAAGCTAAATTTGAAATGAGTAAAACTTAATCTTATTTATGAATTTTTCCCATTTAAAAAATCTGATTGGTATAATTTCCACATGTTGGACCCATTTATTTTCTTTTGAGAATTTGGGCCATTTTGTTTTTATTTCATGTGGAACAGGTATCAATTTCACATTTTATTTAGTTAATAATCTCTTGATTTAATTTTTTTTAAAAATGTATCAATTCTTTTACTTTCAATCACCATTTTCACGCTTGATCCAATACCTCTGTAGGGTCAATGTGCAAATCAATTTTGAAAACATAGCCAGTTATATAATAACTTTACAATTGGCAATTTCTAAGGGTCCGTTTGATTGTAATGGTGAAAAATGGGTGGAAAGAAAATGAATTATAAATAAAGTAATTGTCTAGAAATTATTTTACAGAGAATTGTTAATTTAGCTCCCGTCTGATCTGCATTATTATCTCATTAAAATGAAAAATATGACCGTTATCCATCACATCAATATTTAAATTCAAATTTTCTATCTTTTGTGTGGGCTCCAATAACGACTATATTTTTCATTCTCGTTCTACAATAATTTGACTCAAACGAGCCTTAGTGTGTATGATTTGTATAATTTTCCACTCGGAAAATTTTTAATTTTTTTATTTGTTTGACTTTGTTTTACATGAAAATTATCTAATTAAAATGATATTTTTTTTCCATAATTGGTTATAAAATTTGTTTCCATCGCCAAAAAGAAAAATAAATGAAAAAAAAAATCTCTAAAAAAATCAAAATTTAGTATTCGTTTGACTTTGTTTTACATGAAAATTAATTATTAAAGTGAATTTTTTTTTACAATTGATAATGAAATTTGTTTCTATTGTTTTAAAAAAAAAAAAGGTCTCCACACCTCGAAAAATGGTGCGTGGAGGGAAATTTTTTTTCCTCCATTTGGGTGGAAAAAATTGCACATCAAACATCACCAAAAGTGGAAAATGGAATTTGAATTTCATTTTACATGGAAAATTCATGGTATCTAACACACCCTAAGTCTTAAAAAATTAGACTATCGAAAATTAAAAGAACATTTTTTAGGTTAATGGATTCAAGAAATCCTCCGTACCAGTTTAGTGCCTAATCACACTTAATCCGAGAAATGGTTCCAAAAATTTATCAAAAATACTACAAAAATATTTTAAAAGCAAAGCTCGCGCCTTTTGGCGCCTAGACCCACGTTAGGTGGTCAAAAAAGAAGTGGCTGGACTGTCATTTCAAATTAAAATTAATCTAATTGTACCTAACCTTTTACATAATTTTTGATCGAATTGACAAGTGTCGACTCCCTATTGGGAGGCGCCTATTATGTAAAAGGTTCGATACACGTAGCATAACCCTTCAAATTATACCGGCATACGTTCTTGCAAGCTTACAACCTCTAATATCATCCATATTTGTTGATATCAGAGTCAGGTGACATTCCTAAAATATTCTGATAATTGACCTTAACTCATATTTTGGTAAAATACTCATTTTCGGGGCTTCAAATTCAAGTGATTTTTCAGCTTCGTCATTTGGTCGAAATCGCAAACATCAACTACCAACGTTTTGCTCAACACCTTTTGGCGTGTTTGCTACGGAGGAATGAATAGAAATTGACATGTTAAAGAAGATTAAAAAACATAAATCTTGGTCGTTATACCTTCGGAGACTGCATTTCAAATATACACTAGCGTCCAGGCTGCGGTAAAAGAATAAATTATAATTATGACTACCGAGGAATAGAAAACACCTGGTGAACGAATTCCCCGAAAGAGACCTGTAGGAACTCCAGACACTGGAATCCCATCTCAAGTGAGGCTGCAATGTCACACTTTGTGTAATCCAGTATTCAACTGCCAAAAACCACAAACGGAATGCCAAATTCTACCAATGTGCACGCAAGCAAAGATTTCCTGAAGTTAGAATTAGAATTTATGGCATACAGAGGCCAGACTTTTCAAGATGAATAAGAACAGTAAAATGCTTTATGCCCCTTCATTAGCTCAACTCATCAGGGAATTAAAATTTCAGTATCAGGCCTTTCCCCTTGCTTGACCCAAAAGAAATTAAAAAATTAATAACAGAAAAGGTGTCCCCAATCAATAAGATAATCGAGAGAGAAGCCCAATTCAATTTTCAAATCTTCTTCCATAGATGTGAAACCTTCTGAAACACGAAAATCAGCACATGAATGCACTACAAAGGCACAGTATTGCATAACCAACCCATCTACATCATATCGCTGCTAAGAGTATTTTTGAAAAACGCAAAAAGGTAACTGAATAATGATACCTTTTCTTCTATATGAATAACGAAGGCAAATAACTATTAGCATGTTGCAATGACTAAATAAGGAAGGATTAGAGAAAATCAGAAAATAAAGCATTGGAGGAGACAGAGACCCAAATTCACTTCCCCAGCCTCCAAAAACAGAATCTAAGAAAACAAAAGCAAAAGAAAAAAAATTAGAAAACGACAAAAAGAAAAGAAAACCTTTCAGTACATGCTTGTATATTTAATTAAAATTCACGTGAACAACTACAAATTCAAACGTTGGATTTCTAATGGATCCTAAATCCAAGTTGCAAAACACAGCATAAATGTTGTTACTGATATTACTATCAAATAATTAACTTTGCGCACACTACAAATTTTAGAAATAGCCCACTCTAATCCTGAGAACACCAATGAACTGAGTGGAAAGGGGAAAAAGTAAAATAGACTTGAGTTTCCCAACCGATGTAGCTAATGGTTGAGCAGTGACTTGTTAATTGCTGTTGGGGGGTGAAATATGGCAGGAGTAGCCATCAGGGGAATGAGGATGGTGGTCAGGTTGCAGCAAATTCCTATCCTAATGTGGATTGATAGATTATTAAGGGTCCGTTTGATAAGGGTGGAATTCCATGGAAAATGGAATTGACTTTCCATTTTCCAACTTTGTTGGTGTTTGATATGCTTTATTTTCTTGGCAAAACGTTTTCCACCCTTTTCTAGGTACAACCCTTTTATGCACAAAAGCTTGATTTTGTTTTCCCACCTATTTGGTGGGAAAATATTTTCCACCTTTTTTTTTCTTTTTTGGCAATGAGAACAAATTCTAGATACAATGGTAAAAAAAAATTTCACTTTTATTGACAACTTCCATACAAAACAAAGTCAAACGAATGATATTCGGTATGGTAAAAAAAAAATTCAAATTTTTTTTTTCAAATTTTTTCTTTTACAATTGGAACAAATTTTAGACCTATTGGTAGAAATAATTATCACTTTAATGAACAATTTTTATGTAAAACAAAGTCAAACGAACACCAACTTTAAAAATTTTCCAGGTGGAAAATTATACCAATCAAACACACTTATTTAACAATTCCCTGGAAAAAAAGTTCTAGACAATATTTTCCCTGAAATTCATTTTCTTTCCACCCATTTTCCACCCTTGCAATCAAACGGACCCTAAGTAAAACTTACCAAAAATGTGGAAACTAAATGTAAACAGTTCCTAACTTCAAACCCATTAACCTTTTTAGGATATCACCTTGCTCGAAGTTGATTTATGAAAAGGCATGCATTGCTCTAGTTAGATTACAGTTTAACCTCTTGAACCTCATCCACTAGGCTAAGAAAGAAACAGAAATAACATAAAAAAAATATGAGCAATATTTTTTAACCAAATATATACTTTCCTTGGTTATGAGACCCAGCCTGAGCAGGCAAGTCATTGGTTGAGGTTGAACAAATATATAAAAATATTTTTAAACAAAAAGATGATTGCATCTCGCATTTCCAATTCATTCCGAGTCAGAAAAAGTGCATAAATATAAGTTTAAAAGTTATGGCACACTGACGTAGGGTGCAATATAGAACAAGAACAAAAGTAGTGGAAAAGAGAAGAGGATATAGAAAGGGAGAAGAATTAGACAAACAGAAGCAGAATTTAAGACAGAAAAATCTTTATTTCATTATCAAAGTTATGCCGTTCGTTGATAAAGGGTTTAAACTAATCCTAATTGAAGTAAGACAATACTATAAAATCTAAATCTATTAAATCAAACACTAATAATATTTCCTAACATAAATGTCTAATTTGGAAAGTATACAAATACTATCTCTAGCAAGATTCCCATCGCACACTTTAAGTAAACAATGCATTAAAACAAAAGTAGCAAGCACGAGTTTAGGTTCAACCTCAAAGAAAAAAGAAGGGGTTTTTTTTTTTGTCCGGAAAAGAGGGGAACGCACATTTGCTTGACTGAATTCCCAAAAATACCATTTTGAACGACCTTATTGTCAAAGCAGCATGGTAACCAAAAAATGGTTCCTTAGTAATTTGCTATTTTCATAGACATATCCAATAGTTTCTTAATTTATCATTTATTTCGCCATTTTCATCCCATTTTATTTGTTATATGTTTATATTGGACCATAAAAGATAAGTCATGATTCATATCTTTTACAGCAAAAGTTGGAATAATATTTTGATATATATCAATGCCCCCTCACCCTGTTTCTTTTCCTGCATTTATATTATTTATCAAAATCAACTTATCAAGAACATTGTACCACCCATTTCCTTCCACGAGTAAATTATTTACCAAAAATCGTTCATGTCATATGGCATTATGTCCGCTCTCAAAAGATATAATTGACTTGCTAGCATGTACATAGATGGAGAATAGCATAGATTTGTTGTTAGTAATTAAGGTACTTATTAACAAATGGAGAATTTCTATTTTTGGTAAATCGTGTGTTTTCTTAATTTCCATTAGCAACAAAAATAGGAGTTTTGCATGGTTTGTGATTCATTACCTTAATAATGAATCTATCCCTTTTATATTACATGTTGAGTTTTTCTTCCTAGTATAGACACTTTATTGATGTCATTTTTCATAATTAAGCCCACTTGATAAAACAATGAGTGTCATAGATGAAAGATGAAGGAAATGTATCTTTTATTTTTAATTACATCATTGCTTTATGATTTGTACCCCCCGTTTCTCTTATGCACCGAAGGAAATTATGATTAGCTTATTTAAAATCTGTTCTGTATAAATAATAACAAAGTTATAAGATAGTTATTTGAAATTTCAGACATAAGTTCAGTTCATGTATAATGTGTGCCGATCAAAGAAATTCTTTCAATTTTCTCTAGGTGTAGATTGAACAAATACATGCAATTAATTAGGAAATTAATAATTAATAGTTTATAACTTTTTCTGTGTTGCAATATTTGCTGAAGTAATGATTTATATAAGGTTTGAGTCAAAATTAATCCGCAACAAACCAAAGTGTGGCACAAAGGTTAGGAATTAAAAAATTATCCACGTGTACGAAAGTAGAAACAAGCAGCAAGCAAAGACTTTTGTAGAGGGCTGCCAGTTTTCAGGGAACCTATTTGGAGTTTGGAATGGATGGGATGTGCACAGAAACTTTTTTGAACAGGTCCAACAAAGAAAAACCCTAGATATTTCTTTCCTATATGTTGAAAGGTGATAGTGTGGGTTCATGGAGAAATTGTAATATCCATGTGCAGATGTCCACGAGTATATTATTTACTTTTACTTGCACCACACAAGATTTTGGAGAGATCAGCTTAAATGACTCGTAAGCTATAAAATAAGGTTCATGACCAACAGATCATCAAAAGCAGAGAATAAAATGCATAAGCTAAGATTAACATATCCATATAAAAAATAATGAAAGTTACAATTTCCTTTGTGAAAAAATCACACTATAGATGAATGGAGAAATCTGAAACAATCATTTGCGTACCTCGAAAAACAGGGGTCCAGTTCCTAAATGCATTCTCAACACATTAACAAGCCGAGCTACAGTTCATGTTTTGACTAACCTAATCAACTGCTACTTTTCTGAACAGAGTATGACAATTCCCTTCCACCAAGTCAATCAATGAACTACTAACTAATATACATCTAAGTCAGCTCCTGTTGATTTTCCATGGATTGTCTCAGTATAAACTCAACCCTCCTCTTCTTGTCATCCTTCTCGTCCTCGCGTCCAAACCAGGGTGCTGTTCTACCAAAATTCTTGTTCCGGATCCTCAAATCCAATGATTCCCCAAAAACCTTTTTACATCCCTTGAACTCCAAACATACAGCAGGCCTCCTGCCAGGAAAACTCTTCTCTCCATAGCTTCCAGAATCAGAAAGCCCATCCTTCATTGCCTCAATTGCAGGAGCAAATGTCTCCAGAAAAGAAACATGTTTTTCCGTGTGCGCCACACCAGAAATCTTAGCAGGCCTCTTGCTCAAAAAATTCTTCCCTCCATCATTTCCAGAATCAGAAAGCCCATCCTTCATTGCCTCAATAGCAGGAGCAAACGTCTCCAGCAAAGAAACATGATTTTCCATCTTTGCTTCAACAGAGAGCTTACCAGACAGAATAGCAGGAGACTCGTCTTGCTCTTCATCTTCTAGAGGATTAGCCAAAACTTGGCTCTTAATATCATTAACTTCCAACCCATTCCTATCATCATCTGGTTCAGCAGATGTTGAAGCCATTGGCAGCCCATTACACACGAGTCTCTGTTGCAAGCTCAACAAAGCCCTCTCTGCCTTTCTATGCTGCCTTGCTAGCTCAATCTTGTCTGTGCGAGGATCGGAAACCCTTTCATTCCACATGGCTGAGTGTATATAAGTGTGGGGGTCGGGAAATGCAGGTAACCACTCTGGAATATGTTTAGAGCCAGGTGTCTCGCCCATCTGCAAGAAACTTGGTATCAATCTCCATTCTCTGGCCACCGGAAAACGTGGAACTGGCTGTGCAAAGGGTGTTTCATCAGCTGACTCCACATATCCTCTAATCTCTGCTACAACACCGGAACTAATTGCACGATTAACTTCAACCTCTGAAGCACCTGAAAACCCTGACGACATGCCCAAATCATCTAACCCCTGAATTATATCAAACACGTTACTTTCAGTCCTACCAGCTAAATTTGAATAAAATTTGGCAGTTTTCCCTAGGTCAAGGAGGCAACGGATTGCCAAGTCAGCAAGAGAATCAAGTGCCGACTCATTAAAGCTATCAAAACCAACATTCTCGCATATCTGTGCCACGGCAATTTTCGATATTGCTCGGCCGAAGTTATCTTCACCAGCTAGAGTAATTGGACTCTCTTTCCCTATACTCTCCGCTTTACCTCCATCGCTCATGTTCAGATTCTAGAATCATTTAGGGTTTTTACGTCGAAAAACCCAACTGGAACGCAGCTCTAAAATTTAACCCTTGCCGCCGAAAACTCACAGCTCTTATTCAAATAATTTTAAAACCCTAGAGGCGCGCTTATCAACGGTAAAAAAAAATGTTGCTGGATTAAGAGTATGCTTAAGAGGTCACTTACATTTTGCGGGGGAACTTCAAATTGGATAGCAAAAACCGAAATTCTCGATGGATTTGATATGTGAAATTCGAGATTGAGATCTGATAACCCTAGAGAGGAAATGGAATTCAGTTCTCGGGTTCTTTTTTAAAGAAGTTTGGGGGGAAATTAACGAGGGTTTAAGGATTTACTATTACAGTGATAAAATCCTAGTGAGAAGCTGAAAATCGAAATTCGGATCGAGAGCGATCTAGAGCGAGCGAGAGAGAGAGTCGAGAGAGGGGCTTAAGAGAGAGAGGCGGAGGTATTTATAGGCCAGTGCCTTTTTGAAAAAATATTGGAAAATTCGAAATATTTTGAATAATATCAAACATAAGTCGATGAGACATGACTCATGAGGCAGTCACACACAGAAAAATGATTGGTTTTTATACATGTTTTCTTGATAACGAGATAGGTAACATAATTTAAATTGACTCTTTAAAAGTGCTCCAATAGAATTTTACAAACAATAATTGTGGCTTCAACACACACTGCATTGTAAACAAGTTACAATTGAGAAATTAATATATTTACTCTAAATGCTTCATAGATCACGATTCTTAAAAGGTCAATTATCACTACATAAAAGTTAGATGTATATATAAGCTTGCACTAAAATGCAAAAAGGGATGAGCTATATACCTAACACACATCTCGTATTGGCAGGACAGTTCTTCTCTGTCTAGATACTCTTGCATTACTTGTAGATCGACCAACATGATGTCGATCATTTTTCATCGACCAATTTGATGTCGATGGTAGATTTTATCTTCATGAGCGAGAGCGTCTAATCGGCCAGTGAATCCTGTAGAGAACCTGTTAGAATCTCATCTCAAGTCCTTATATGGTGTGAGAATGAGTTAGTTGTTAGAAGAAGTGAAAGTGCGGAAAAGTATTCAAGTATGAGAAAAGTAAAATAATATTTTCTCCTTTATTTTGAATGGACTTTGCATTTTTCGATTTTTCCAACGAACGCCACCTTCTAACAGGAATAATAGGAATGATAGAATTAGACGAATCGTTAGGATACTATCAATATGAGTGATGATAATGTGGTTGCAGTATCTGCTTCAATATTGTGACGTTTCATTTGGTTTCTATTAGTCCTAGTTGGTTGCGCCTTGGCCAAGATCATCGAGACAAAAAGTACACGGCCTCCTTCTTCCTTATCAATTGTTCCCGTCGACTTATTATCTTCCAGCTCGATAAACGATTGTCTTGTAATCGCACTAGGCTCAATCCTCCATTAATCTTGCGAAGTCGATTCTGTGAGCATCACATGCGTGTGTTATTTTTATTAAAATTCATTTTCACTGATTCTTCTAACTAGTTAGAGTATTGCTATTCATATGTGTTGCTTACATATGATCGATGATGTGGATCCTACATTTAAATTGACAACTAAGATAGCTATGTCAACAAGCCAAGTCGAAAAAAAAAAACTCGAGCTTTTTCGGCCCAAGCCGAACCGGCCAAAAAAATGAGGCTCGGCCCGGGCCGAACCTTTTTTTTTTTTGTGGCACCTTATAGCCTAATGTAGAATAATATGTTAAATTTATAAATGACTAAATTAATGACTATCCATTATAACAAAGTGAGAAATCTTTTTTAATAACCGATTTGAAATTTCTTACAAATTTTAGTGGTCATTGCCCATTGGTGAAATTAGCTCAATTTTTAAATGTAAGCAAGCAATATAAATCATTAATAATTCACTTAATAGTTAATATAGAAGAATAAACGTGTGTAAATGAAAAAATGTTTATTTTAAATATTTAGGGACTTAGATAAATGAAATAGTAATGCAATAAATATTAAACAAACAAATATCACACATTTTCCAAAATAATCTAGCTGATAAATTATGAGATAAAATTGTCACTTATAATTAGTTTATTAGTTTCATGATGAGAAGAATAAGTTGGTTAAGCAAATTGTGATCATTTGTCTTAATTTAAGCCTTCTATCCCCAATAATTTATGGTGTAACAAGTTTTTTTTTTTTTTTTAACTGGCCAGCCCGGCTCGGTGGAGCCGAGCCCGAGCCACCGAGTTTTTTTGCCATCCCTAAACTAAGATGATGTATCAATTAAATCATTTAAATGACACATTACTGCTTGGGGAATATCATTATGCAACGAGTCATGGTCTTGACACATAATATAACATAGGTCGAACTTTGATAGATACACCACTCATTTAATGAGTTAATTAAATAAACAATCATTAAACTCACCGTACAGAAATTTTTTACCTATTTCATCTATTCGAACTGTTACCAATCCATCATTGGAGTGACATTTGTTACTCTAGCTAGACGAAAATTATCGCGTTTACAATCGAAATCAAATGTGACACATTGATGACATTTAATTGTCAAGTTAATTAAATACCTCATTAATTATCTTTAGACTATTAACTACTCATTGAACAAAAAAAAAAAAAAAATTACTCATTGCTGACACACCTATTTAAATTTTTACTTCGTCACTGGATTAATGTTGAGTGGCAAGTTAGCTTTATATTGTTTAAGTTGAAAAAAAAATAAAAATAAAAATTTCAAGATTCCAGAAGAAGAACTCAAGTTGACCAAAACAGTTTATACTTCGTGCATTGGTATTAATATCCACGACATCCCAATATCTTAGAGTTTTTGTTCTTATGACGTTAAACATTTATTTTCGATATTTTATTTTATATTCCATGATCGTTTTTATTTAAGTATAAATTGTTGTCAAATGAAAAGGACAAAAAGATGATGACATGGATAAATATCGTGCTTTCTTTTCAAAGTAACACTGAGAAAATCATTTAGAGAGATTTTGATTGCGAGTATGGAATTTGTTTGAAAAAAGATAAATTTTAGACAATTCAATTGCCTATAAATTATTTGTATGAAAACTATTAATTAAATGTGTTTGATTAATTTAATTTTCAACTTATAAAATATTATTTTGTTCATCTTTTATTTGTGGATAGATGAGAGATAGGCGATAGATAGTGAATTACGTAGAAAATAAAAATCATCTCTCATTGGAGAAAATACTTTCTTTGTTTTCAAAGAAAATAGGATCACGTAACTAAAAGTAAGAAAATATTTTTCGTGAAAAAAAATTTCGATTAAACAACACAAAAATAAAAAATTAGATGAAAAAACACACTTTCATAAAAAATATTGACAACCAAATGTCTTAAGTAATTAAGGTACAGATATTTATATCCAGACTTATTATCACAAAATGTCTCTACGTTTGACCTTTATTGTGCAAAATATCCTTACGTTTCAAATTTTGCATTTTCACTCCTATTTCCACGTTTCAATACGGAAATCATCATTTTTATCTATTTTTTCTATTAAAAGCTATGAAATGATGAAAATGCCCTCCTGTTTAAATAAAACAAAAAGGAAACAAAAAAAATAAAGAACAAATTAGAATCATATTCTCAAAATTTCAAAAGATTAAAAATGAGTCCCCAATGTATAATTAAAAATTCAAACTACGCCAAAAACTAAGGCCCAATTTCTCAAGATCATAAACAAAGAATGTAGAAAATTTTAAAATATTCCACACCACACAATATTTTACCCATGAAAACAAATACTGAAATGTCTCTTTTTTGCTTAATAAGGAATAATGGGTAACAAGATCGCGCGAACGACTTACGCTTCGGCGGTTGAGTACTATTTGCACGATTTGCCATCATCCCACAATTTGGTGTTGAAGGAAGTGCTAGGTAAGGGCATGTTTTTGAAATTGATATTGTGCAAGCACGATGAGGGGCTAGTGCTTGTCAAGGTTTACTTCAAGAGGGGAGACTCCATTGTTTTGACGGACTACGAGCACCACCTTGCTGAAATTCGTGATAAATTCTCTAACCTCGATCATGCACACGCCTGGCACCTCTAGGTTCTCATCGCCTTTTTTCTTTCAATTTTCTTTTTCTTATGTAACTAATTCAAGGATTGGAAAAAGTTACTTTACATTGATTGTGAATACAATTATAATTGCTTCGTAAAAATGGTAGGAGAATGAATATTTGTGTGTGGATTTTTAATTATACATTTGGGACTCATTTATAATCTTTTGAAATTTTGGGAATATGATTCTAATTTGTTCTTTATTTGTTCTTCTCTTTTCTTTTTGTTTTATTTAAATTTGATGGCATTTTCATCATTTCATAGCTTTTAATTGAAAAAATAGATGGAAATGATGATTTCCGCAATAGAACACGAAAATAGGGGTGAAAATGCAAAAAATTGAAACGTAAAGATGTTTTGCACGCTAAAGACCAAACGTATGAACGTTTTGCACTAATAAACATTTATATCCACTGTGTTAGATATGAATATCTATATTTTAGGACACTTGTAGATGTATAACATGGTATGACCTTTTATAGTGTTAGGCCTACTTTTAAGCCACATTCGTATTTTCATTTTCATTCTTCTACTCATTTCAACAATACATTTTCAATAAAATAAATTTTTTCATCACATCAATAATTTTTCTTTTTTTTTTCAACCGCATATTCACTATCACATAAAAAAAATGCATTCTCCTAAAAAATGTGCATCAAACACACTCTAAATTTCACTCTAATGATCGATAAATTCAATTCCACATTTTTCATTATTAAATCAAACCCACTTGGCAGGCTCCAAAAAGAAAAGAGTTTTGAATAGTGATTTTTAAGATAATGTGTAGTTAAAAAGTATGAAATTTTTTTTGTATTCATATAAAATATTTTATTACGTAAATATATGGTTGAAAATGATATTATTGCAAAGGGTAATTGACGCAGAACATCCATACCTTTCACATTTTTGGTGCAAAACGTCATTTTCCCCAATTTTTAACACGAAATGACCATTATACCATCACATATAAATAAAAAAAATAATAATAATAATAAAGAATAAATTGCAATCTTACTTCTAACTTCTTAAAAAATACAAATAAATCCAAAATTTATGAAAATATTAAAAATTACATAAAAAAACTCTCCCATCCCTTCTCCTCCGCATCCTCCATCCTCGTCGCCGCTGCCAGAATCATAACCACCACAGTTCTCATTCCCCTATTTCTTCATTCATACTTTGGTAAATGAAGGAAAATTCTTAAAACTAATAAGAAAATCCCAAATCACGCAAACCCTCACCAAAAACCCTAAATCACAGCATCCCAATTCGTCCCTCGATTTGAAAAATTAATCCGCCACACTCATAATCCCACCACTCCTGTGACTGTAATTAAAAATCATTAGCCTTAGCTTATTGGTAAGAAATTTTAATAATTTGTTTGTCTTTGTGAATTTTATTGTACTAAATTAGTTAAATCAATTCGGTAAACATATTTTTGATTGTCCCTTTTACTTTTATGTTAATGGAGATGTACGTTTAATTGTTGCAGGATGAATTTGAGACTGAAATTGAAGAACTTGCAGATGAAGTTATGTGGGTAGAGAGGAAGAGAGAACTCATAGTAGCATAGGTACTATTGAATTTTCAGCTCACAGATGGTTGATGAGGCAAAGATGAAACATGCATGTGATGAACAAGCACAACATATAAATTATTTTTGAAAAATATTTGGTATAGATGATTTATATAGAAGTGACAAGCTATATCACTTTCAAAAATGATATCATTAGATTAACAGTAATAAGTGTTTATACAATTTTTTTTGGCATTTCATCAATTCTTTAGTTTGTGAGCTTATTGGATAACTTGATTGTATTTAAATTTGTGGATTATGATTATATTGCCCAAGTTGTTAGTTCAAAAAATTTTAACTTGCTCATCAATTGTGAGTTTATTGGATAATTTAGCTATATTGAAAATTGTGAGTTATGATTGTTTGTAAGATTTTATGAGAAGAAGAGTTGTGAATGAATGATTTGTCACTTTTTTTATTAGTATTTTGTTACTTTTTCAAATGTTTTCGATTGGTGTTTTGTCACTTTTCAAATGCTTGTGGTTTTTTTTAAACTTTTGTCACTTTTCTGAACGTTTGTCACTTTTTTTTTTGAATTCATGTCACTTCTTTAGTGTTGGTCACTTTTTTCTTTTACCTTTTTTTATTGTTTGTCACTTTTTTTTAGTAGCAAACATCACTTTTTAGCAAACATGGCATTCTAGCCTGCAATTACCATTAAGAGCTAATTTCTCTAGTATATAGTTATTTGAAGATCTCCAAATTGATTTCTTGTTAGTTCTTTTGTTTAATTTTGTCAAGAACTTATTTTATTAGGATCTGCTACTATTCTCATGTTCTTGTGATTTTTCGTATTTAAACGAATATTTAGATGTCTAATATTACTCGATGAATTTGTTTTGAATGGGGTTTCTATATTTATGTTTTAAATGTGCTGATTTTGGGTTACTGTTTTGATCTTATTATCAATGATCTTCCAATTTTGATATATTTGATGCTTGCTAGTCTTGCTCATGGGGAAAATAGAGGTTGCAGTTTCATTGGATTCAAACCTATAATTTCTGAGTATGTGGCATTGTGCCTATTTGTCACGGAAAACCCTTGTAAATCAAGGAAAAATATATCTCTAAGTGATATGTAGTCGATGTTCTGATTCTATTTCTGGGTATTTTGGCTTTAAGATTTGTAAACTGAGTATCTGTGGCATTATAATTTGTTTTGGTAAGTTGGGATGCTGGTCTGTATCTCTCCGAGTTAATTTCTTTCATTGGTCATGGGGAAAGTGATGGATTGCATGGATACGAGCATTTATACATTGTGATTTTTAGTAAATCAACATTTGCAGAATGATTTTGGTAATCAAGATTTTTGAAGAGAGAAACACTTATTTTTATTTTCTAGCAATTTTGATTGAAGTTTGGTTGGAAATTAGAGAGAGAATCGGGGCTTGTATGAGAAGAAGAGTTGTGAATGAATGGTTTGTCACTTTTTTAAAAAATGTAAAAAAGTGACAATTTTTATAAAAAAAAAAGTGGCATTATATCACTTTTTCTTTTTACACGATATTTTTTACTTCATAAAAACCTTTCTAGTAAATCAACATTTGCATAATGGTTTTGGTAATCAAAATTTTTGAAGAGAGAATAATTTATTTTTATTTTCTAGCAATTTTGATTGAAATTTGGTTGGAAATTAGAGAGAGAACTTGGGGTTCGATGAGAAGAAGAGTTGTGAATGAATGATTTGTCACTTTTTCGATTGGTGTTTTGTCACTTTTTCGAATGTTTTCGATTCGTATTTTGTCACTTTTTCGAATATTTGCAGATATTTTTTAAACTTTTGTCACTTTTTTAAATGTTTTGTCACTTTTTTTTTTATTCACGTCATTTTTTTAGTGTTTGTCACTTTTTCTCTATCACCTTTTTTTTATTGTCATTTTTTTCCTATCACTTTTTAAAAATTTGTCACTTTTTTAGTAACAAATATCACTTTTGAATCAACATGTGGATTGATGCTATTTTGGTAGTTGTCACTTTTTTTTGAGTTTGTGTCACTTTTTTAAAAAAGGTAAAAAAGTGACAATTTTAATAAAAAAAAAGTGACATTGTGTCACTTTTTTATTTTACACAGTATTTTTTATTTCCTAAAAACCTTTCTCATGATTTTTCAAAACGTCTATAATTTTAAGGATATTTTTGTAAGTAGGCTCGTCAAATGACACCAAGTAGGAAGTGAACTATCCCGTTATCCAACAAGAGTCCATAAAACTCAAAAATAAAATAAAATAAATAAATAAATAAAGATTTTTCACTTTTTCTCAGTGACCGAATGGCGTTTCGTCTGCAACTGCCTTCATCTCTCGGTACATTTCGACACCATCCTCTCCCTGCCTTTACAAGTCCCACCAAAGCATCACTCTCCCATAAAATTACACAGACCCAAAATTCAATACAAGTATCCAAATGGATTCCTAATTTTCAATCCAAGTCTTTGAATTTCTTGCTTTCTGGCTCCCTTGCTCTCGCTCTATCCTTCACAGGTCAGCAGCTTTGCTCTGTAACCCTCGAACTTAGCAGTTTTCTGGACATTGTTACTAATAGAAAGTTAATCAAGATAGTGGTATAATTCAAGAGAATTGGGTAAAGATTTTTAATGGGTGAATTTGAAACTGTGATTTGTGAATTGCTGCTCTTGAAAGTTACATGTAAAACGCTGCATATGTGAAAATTAAATATCTGGAATCGAGTTTACAGTGGTGTAAATTTTGATGCGTAAATGCATTTTTTAAAGTTAGTACCACTTGACCCTTAAATAGTGGAATTTTTAACCTTAAATCTCACTGGATTCTTTCTGTTCTAAAACAAGATGTATATTATATGCTTGTTTGGGGCTTTTTTTGTTTAATTAGGCCACAGACAATAAAGAGAATGCATTGAACTTTGTAGGAGTTGGATTTGCAGAGGGAAAGGTTGGGGTTAACAAGCCAGAATTGCTTCCTAAAGAATTCACTTCTGTTATTGATGTTGCTGGGTTCCTCTCAGATGGGCAGGTGTGGTATACATCTTTTCATGTGCTGATTAATATGGGAGATAATGAGCATGTTTGGTTCTGTAAACTTACATTTAATTTACTTTTTGTGTCACACTTGATTTTCATAATACTTATTTTATTTACTTTTCTAAATAGTAAGTTTTAACTTTCTAGAAAATAATTTCTAAGAACCCCAAACATTATTGCATCTCTTGACAAGCCCCTGTTTAGTGGGTATTAAAATCAAATTTTTAATAGATTTTGATAAAAGTTGATGAAATGTGTGGTTGAAAAGTTGTGGGTACAACTTGAGAACCATCAATAGTCATTTTGAGTGGCTAAACTTGATAGGTTGCTAAATCTCTGGTTTGCAATGTGCAAATATTGTTTGTATGTCATTGGGAAAGGCGAAAATGGATTTATGTAGTCAACCTTAAATTTACTGGGAACAAGGCTTAGTTTGTTGTTATTTATGTTGTATCTTGTTCCACATAAATGTAGTTGAAAGGTTTTATCCATACTATCATTCCTATAAAGTTCCTGGAGCCTGATGGCGTGGGTGCACTTTAAAATTGCTAATGCACTTATATAAAAGATTGTTAAATGTAACCATTGGGAGCATCTTATAACTAAAGCAAGCAATGGGAGAACAATTCCATTTGCATGTTTGGTGCACGAAAATAATGCATTAAAGCCTTCTCCACAAAGGGCTTCAGTATGTCAATGTTCCCTATCCTTCTAACATCACATTCTATCAAATAGTAGGGAGTTTATAGAAAAATATAGTTTCCAACTACACAAGTTAAAGAATCTTGAGAAATTTCACATATTTCATTGACAAATTCTAAATGGTACAACAACAAATATATAGGAATAAAACCTAAACTTCTTAAAATTTTCCTTCCAATCATGCCCTGACATCTTTCCTCTAATTATGCCCTAACATAATCAAATTATGCTTTAACATCTCTCCTATGATTATGCTATTAAGTCAACTATACAATGAAGGAATACAACTAATTACAACCATTTTCCACACTCCCCCTCAAGGATTCTTATTGAGTTCAAATTTGTGACTGGAGCAAAAATTTCGTGGTAGCCGATCATAAGTTTGTGCAAACCTTTTATATACAAGTCTTTCATTATATTTGTCAACTGTAATACGAGCTTTATGCTTTAAAATAAATACTCATTTACAACTAGCTGACTTCCCTGGTGGAAGGTCAACAACTTATGTTGAATCATTCTTTTTCAATGTCCTCATCCATCATAAATAGCCTCTTTCTACCTTGGAAAAATGACTAGAGTAGACACTTAAGAAATATGAGAAGACTTGGAATTACTTGGAAGTGGAGACGCAATATTAGGATGAGAAGAAAAGAAGTTCAAAATGAATTTTTAATATCTTGATTCTCTCCATGAAGAGAAGTTTTGGTAAAGAAACAAGTACTCTAAAAGAAGGTAAATCATGGATACAATAGTTTTTCATGTTGGAGGATGATAATATTTATAACATTTTTGAGTGAGAATATCCCAAAAACGACACCGATGAGCCTTCAGATATGTTTATGTATTTGAACAAAAACTATGCAACTAAAAACTTTAGGTGAGATTGTTGAAAACATGTGATGATGGATATATATTTTTTAGCGTGTCAAGAGATGTATTGAATTTCAAGTCCCTGATGGTATTCGGTTGATTAAATAGGTAGCACTAAAAAAATCTTCACAAAAAAATGGTCAGGAAACCCAATGGTAAAAATTAAAGGTCCAGTCACTTCAAGAAAATGTCTATTTGTTGTCTCAGCTAGCCCATTTTATTGAGGTGTATGAACTAATTCTATTATATATTCAAAGTATTTGAATATTGGCGTCTTAGCATTTATTTGAGAGACATTTTTCATGCTACATATGATTTTTTGGAAAATGTGTGATTAAAAAGTAGGGAAATCTATGAGTTCCATTGAATGTGTGGTTAAAAATGATTTTGGAGAAAACTAATTATAAAAAATATCTCGCAAACATACACTTACTGGAATTTTGTTGCTCTTTTTTATTTTTCTTTATGTAAATAAACTAATTGAAACAGTTATGATCATCGATAAATTAATGAACCATCTGACCCTAGAGATATTACTGTTACGAGGACCCCAAATATTGTTATGAATCAATGAATAGTGTCAGAATTCTCTATACAAAGGAAAATGAACTCGATAATGTTTGGATAACTCGCAATTGAAAAAAGATTGCAAAACAAATTTGGAACTTGTAGAATGGAGTTTACTGAAAGAGATTTTGACATACGAATACACCATTTCTAAGCAATATATGAGGCTACCCATAACTTCAAATTTTTGTCCGCTTGAACACCAAGTATAAGGAAAAAAAAAATAAAAATTTGAGTGGCTAGTCATGTGATCTATGTCTCTTGAATCAATGACCCAAGAATTGCTTGAAAAGTGAGTGACATTAAGCAAGTCGAGTGAGCAAATGCACTAAAGGATGAGATACTGACATGTCGGAACTCACAAAAATAAAGCACAATTGGGTAAAAGGTGATTGATAATAAGAAGACAAACTAGAATTCAACTAGGTTGAAACTGTCCGAAATAGGCTTGAAACAGTTAAGAAATGGTCTATACTGGTGTAAAATGGCCAGAAAAAAGAAAACCAGCATTGAACTAATATAAATCTCCCAAAAAACAATTGAACCTGATTGAATAACATCTGAACCAGCCTCAAGAACATTTAAACCATGCTGAAAATAGGCTGAACTGCTCTGAAAGTCGAAGACTGTAAAATCTTGAAACTTCTTTTAAGCAATTAAGAACACGAAGAACAGAATTTCGACATAAAACAGATAGCAAGAAGACCGAAATTCCAACAATTTAGGCTGGATTAGTAGGACACCTGATACGCGGAAGAATTTTGAGAAATTTCATTTGTGAATTCTGAATGATACAATAATAAATATATAGGTTAGAAAACTAACAACTTCCTAAATTTTCCATTTAATCATGCCCTAACATCTATTCTTTTATTATGTTCTAACATCGATCCTATTATTATGTTAATTATGTCAACTATATAATAAAGGAATACAACTAATTACAACAATTATCCCCACATGGCCTAACTTTCAGAGTGATCTGCAGGAGAAAAGACTTGCACAAGAGATTGCTGCCCTGGAAAAGGATACTGGATTTAAATTGAGAGTTCTGGCTCAGAATTACCCTGATACACCAGGTAGGACTACTGACGTACGAACAGCTTCCTATAAATTTATTTGAATTGTGAATATAAGAGAAGTTTGTTTTGGAGAATGTGAAGTCTAATCATAATGTTCACTTATCCTCTCAATAGTGGATCGACCTAATTTCCAATGATATATAGAGAACTTGATAGGGGCATTTTTTATTGAGATGCAAACTGAGAGTCATTAGATCTCCTTTGTAAACTTGTACTTCTCAATTGTTGGGAAAACCTACAATGGCGAGTGAACATAGCTCTGACATTGAGGATGAAGCACTTTAAATCTTCGTACTTGCTCGTATGTTTCTGATTTCTATTTGCTTATTATTGCTATTGGAAATTAGGCATTACACTCCATTGAATATTCTGCAGGTTTAGCAATTAAAGAATTCTGGAAAGTGGATGATAGAACAATTGTATTTGTCGCGGATCCTACCTTTGGTAAATGTCTAGAGCAATGGATGGCCCTCCATACATATGCAATAATAACTAATGTATTCTGCTTTGTCATTGATCAGGAAACATATTGAATTTCAATGTTGGAGCTACTGTGGATTTAGACGTACCACGTAGCTTCTGGAGCCGATTGGCCGGGAAATATGGGAACATCTTTTATTGGAAAGAAAAGGTCAAATTTCTTTGACATATTCACCTCTTTTTTCAATTATAAAAATTCATCTTATGTGGTATTTTTGTGAGAAATGAGTATTCTCTGCTCCTACTAAACAGGGAGAAGATGCATCTATTGAATCTGCTGTTATGGCAATATCTGCCTGCTTAAGAGAACCAGTAGGGGCAAATAATTGCTCGGAGGTAAAGTGAACTCTGTTCCTCAGGACAACATTTTCTATAGAGTCACAACTTCTTTTCCCGGAGGATCGTATAGCAAAGGAAAGAATATGATAATAGACAACAAAGGGGCTGGAAATTTATTCTTTAATGTTTCTGGTTTTGTCACTATATTTATGTGAAACATGAACGGGCAGTGATGTCATGTAATACTTGATTATTTGCATAAAAAGATTAACTTTGCTCTAACGGTATGTACTGCTGATGTGTTTCTTGATTTCCCTTGCTCTTCGACACACGAACGCGTACTGTACACATCAAGGGGCAAGGATAAGGGTTATTAAACATTAACTTTCTATTTCCTTGTTAGTATTGAGAATTAGGAATCTTAATTCTATATTACCAAGAGCTATAAAATTGCAATAAGAAAATAGACATACAAGAACATGCAAAATTTATAGAGGTTCACTTGAATGTGAGACTACGTTCTCGTCAGTCGTTGTAGTAATTAACTGTGATGAAAAATATTTATATGAAAAAATCGCACATCATATATTTTCTAACATCTTTCTTTTTTGTGATTATTCAAAACCCTGATTAAGTCCTTGTTTGATGGTCATTCTAAAGAGAAATTGAGAAAAAATGATGGTTTGGAGAATATGTGGTTGACACATAGGGTAAAACTTTTGGTTTACGTGAATAATATTTTATTATGTGAATGTGTAGTTCAATATGAGTATGAAAAATAAAAAGTTTTGAACTTTGCTGAGTCTAAGTATGCCCACGGTATTTCTAAATTTCTCCCTCATTTTCTACGAAGATTAGCATGAAGAAAAGTAACTTTTGTTGACTATTATTTATGGGTATCGTGCGAGAATTCAAACACAGAATAGAAAAATAAGCTGATGCTTATCCAAAAATTGGAGACAGTCAAAAAGAAGTTAAGTATTTTCCCGTTTTAAAAAGTCTACAATTCAAAACCTTGAAAATAATTTGGAAAACATGTTTACAACAGAGGCCGTCGTGTTCAACGTTTTTGGACTTAAATATAATAAAATTGTCTGCCATTAGTAGCAGCCATAGACATATCGTTAATTCTCAACCATAACTCTTGTAACAAGTCGGTTTCCAATTTTGCTTCTTTAACCTTGGCCCGTACTTGGCGCTTGTGTGTGAGTGATTTCAAAAGAATGTATGGTTAAAACGTAGAACAGTTATGGAAAACGTGATTTTTTTTTTAAAAAAAAATGTATAGGCAAAAGCGATTTCAAGAAAGTCAGTTTCAAATGAGCATTTAGAAATATGGAATGATGTATGTTTGGTACAACTTCTACTTCTTATAAAAGAATTTTCTGAGGAAGTCATCTTAAGTTAGCATCCGCTAAAATATTATCCAAGTATATATAAAAATATATTTTTTAATTTCAAAACAATTTTTGACATTCTAAAAGCATTGCCAAATTTGCACATATTTCCTTAGTATTACATCACAATTTTAACAAAAAAATATTGTATGGTTATCAGGGATTACTCTCTCTCTCTCTCTTTAATAATAAAGTTGAGCCGGACGTACTACTTTAGACAATTAAATGAAAACATATTCTGCAAATTTTTCTAGTATATTCTATGGAATTTGCTAAAGGTACCCAGGCGTTTACACGCCCGGGTACCCGACCCCACCGGCCCCCTCACAATGAGGGGGGCCCGAGGTGAATTAAATAATGGGGCGGGACCCCCCATTGTGAGTGGGGGGCGTGGGGTCGGGTAATGCTACAGGTAACCCAGCAGGTCTTGTAGCATTACTCATATTCTATTCTTACCTGGTGTTGAGAATTATGAATCGAATGAATCAATTTGTACATCGAGTTTAATAGAAAATGTGGATGCCAATTCGATTGTTAATGGAGCAAACCGGTGTTGAGTTAAATGCAAAAGATAATAAAAAATGTCGAGATCTTACTAGAGAGTTTGTATATTTTAATTTTAGTTTTCAGTGTTGCTAAATTTAACGTATCAAACCTACACGTGATTGTCTCAATCACTCGTATTTTGTTTGTATAAACAATATTTTTTTTCCTTCTCAAGGTGGCTTGCTCCCGAATCAATGTGTTTGTGGGTGCACAAACCAAACCCATGTACGAGTCGCATAAAATGTGCCACGAATGGCGTCCAAATTCAATCCCAAATCTGAATTACGTGGATCGGGACCCACCCAAATACTTTGTGTCCAACGTATAAATTTTCCTCTGCGATTAGTCCGCCGGATTCCCAAATCTTTGACCCTTTTCAGTCTCGGATCCGACCCGAATACTATGACTCATGACATGACATGCATTACATGCCATTCATCCATGTCATTATCTACACATATACATTACACACAGTGAGAAGGCAGTATGTAGAAGTCAATAAATTGGGTGAAGCTGAGCACTGAAATTTGCCGAGTCGTGGTCTTTGGAAATTAATTACTGCAGCAATCCATTTACCAATTATTTATTTATTTATATATTTTGTCAAAGTGTAGTGTCTAAACTAACACTTCCTCAATAGTTTTGTACGTAAAATTATATAGTTTTTAATATAATTGATACTTTATATTGGGAGGTATGATCTAACAAGTATCGATGCTCGTCTTATATATTTATTTGCAGATGGAATTTTGATAGATATCAACATTTGAATTAAATTTATTTATTCACCAATAAATTCGTATAACATATCGTCAGTGCTTAAGTTATCCACTAATGAGTACATGTCATCAGTATTTAACATAAAATGAGTATCAATTCTCATTAGATCTTTTTTCTTATATTAGAGATTTAGAGGGTCAAAATTGTATCATATTTTATAACAACGGTAGATATGAAATACATCAAATGTCCAAAACTTTTCGAATGAATAGTTCATGCATAAGATCTAGATGCCTAATATATGCATTCATTTTGCTTGAGAAACCTAATAATTTTGCTAGACTACCCTTTAGTTTTGTTTAATTAAACTTTAATTTAATTTTATTAAAATTATTCCGTTCAATATCATTTCTAGGACTTGTGAAATTTGATGACGACTCATTAATTTCATTGAAGTTGCACTTGTTCCACTTCAACAACTAATGACTGCGTGTGATAATCATCATTTATTGATTGTTACATCGATGATTTTTGTAAGTGAAATTGGACGGATTTACCTTAAATAAAATAAAATCAAGTGTAGTTACCCTGATTGAAAACAAATTAAAAGTGTAGTTATAGAATTTGATGAAATTATAGTAATCTCAAACAGAATTTATCCATAATATCTAAGCATATTCACGATTACTATACTTTCATTCTAGTATCATTCATATAACTGTACTTCAATTTTATTCGAACGAATCACTATACTGTAATTTATTTCACCAAAGTTACAAATAGAGCACAAACCAAGGAAGCAATTTTTTTGCCTAGATACGATACAGTAGTAAATATCAATGATTACACAAAATCTTCGAACATCTTGCACAACTTTCTTCTTAAAGTGTCTTGCGTTAAACCAAATTTTAACGAGATTTATGTTAAAAACAAAGGTTTTTCTTCTTGAAATTGAAAATGAAAGAAATGGTCTGAAAAATTATGTTAGGTGCATATTGTACCGATCGAAAAATTAGCATTTAGAGAAATTATATAAAAAGGATGAAAGGTTAAGGAATTAAAAGTCAGATTTTAAAGATTGATGTTGAATTTGTTGGAGTCGTTAAAAGTTTAAGACTAAATTATGACATTTTTTTCAAAGAAATAAGATAATGCCAAAATTAAGGATTAGGACTTGAACCTTGGTCTTCACGTCGAGGCAACAAGATGGGACTTCCACAACTAAAGAAGTGAAACTCTTTATGTATTATAATTGGAATAATGCTATTTAACACTAGTTTATATAATATTATGTGATTAAATTCAATTAGAGGTGAAGTTATATGATTCATTTTAATTATATTTTTCATTTAATGGCACGTACGGGCGCACCTGGTGTTGTAATACTAGTGGTTAGTTTCAAGATAAATACACGATTTTTGTTTGGAATTTTAAAAAATAATTTTATATAAAATTCAGGATTCATGGGGTGCCCTATGACAGCCTTGTTTGTTGAGAAAACCACACGCTCGACAAACCGCACACACATTGATGACACGAGTGACGAGTCTCAAATAAAAAGTTGAGAACATGACTCACACTTGCAAAAAATTTAGGTGTAACCTACATAGGTGGGCCAACCGACTCTGGCCAGCCATCTCTTTCGTTAGTCAAATAGAGAGAGTCGTATTTCAACTACCCAATAGTACGAATAACGCGGAAAAATCAATTCCTCAAACAGCATCCAATTTTCTCCCAAATTTCCCAAACAAGGGCTTAGGAAAATCGTGGATGGAAAAAATGCAAGCAAGTGTACTTTTACGAACAAATATGTGAGTGAACAAGATTTAATTTGTTATTATTCTATAACATGAATACATAATAATAAAGAAAATTGAATATTTGATTTTAACTAAAAACATACAAAGAAAATACTATTCTCATTATATGTATACTTTGCCTGTTTTTTCCTCTTACCCTATTTTTCTTTTTGTACAATTGAAATTTCAACTTACTACCTAAATGACAAGGCTGTGTCATTTTCACATGATGAAGCAAGCATTAGGGTTTTCGTCGCTGAACATTTGATCAGTTTCGTGCAAGTAAGTCGGTGGAGGCGGCGGAGGCGGTGGCCCGGGAGCATAATGCGCCACATGACCAGTATAGGCATAATCTTGGTGCGGTTGGTACATTGGCACACCGTAGCCTTGATGTGCATAACTTTGGTTGTACGTTGGCTCAGCATAGTGTGTTTCTGGATTGTACCCATGGAACTCCATTTTGTTTATCTCCACCTTCTTCCCTTCATTTTTGCTTCCTTCTCCACCACCGGTGGCGGCTTTGGCATCGTCTTTCTTCTCACCTCCGCCTTCTTTCTCTTTTTTGTCTCCGCCTCCTTCAGCTTTCTTTGGAGGGATAATATCTATGCTCCTCTGTAGTTTCTCTTTCAAGTATGCCGTGAGGTGCTTCACATCCATTGTCCCCATTACTGTTATCAAATCTTTTTGTAAATCTGTCGATACTGATTTAACCCCTGTTGAACAAGGCAACATATATCCTCGTCACAATCATTAATAAGCAAAATAAAGGTAATGAAGATAATAATCCAAGTGGTAAAATATGTGATGGTAAACAATTCCAGTGCCTAATTAACGACGACACATTTTGTTGCAAAATATCTAATTGCATGGAATTGTCGAAATTGTTCTCCTGCCCACAGCGTGCAGTATAAGACTGTCCTACGGTTCTCTCCATATGTGAGAACAGTAAATAAGGTTCTCTCCAGTGGACAAAGATAAAACATTCCATTGTGGGCAAAAGAACATTTTTGATTGAATTGTTCTGTAAATAAAACAAGAAAGAATGGCAAAATAGATTCAGGTACATAAAAACAAATTTACTGAAATATTTTTATTTTTTTTTGTTGACGTATAAACAGAGTTGATTAATCACTAACTAAATCAAATATAGTTAGACCGACTCACCATCAATATTTTTTGATATGGTCCGCTTTATCTTATGTGCGCATCCGTCACAATGCAGTTTAATCTTCATAATCACCGTACTCAGCACGGGCTAAATAATCACCACATAATACATATAAATTGATCAAGATCAAATCAAAACAATGAAATCAAGTACATATTACATAAAATAAAGACAGTGGGTAGAGATCTAAAATAGTACCTCTTTGGGCTTTTTATCCTCGCTCTTCTTTTCTTCAACTTTCTTTTCAGATTTTTCTTCAGACTTCTTGTCACCTCCACCTCCACCGCCACCGCCATCGCCATCCTTCTTTGGCTGGGGCGAAACGATCACTACCTTCTTCTTTGTCTTGTATTCAACTCTCTCGCGGAGCCACGAGGGATCCACCTTCCCTGTCACTGTCAGTTTGCCGCTTTCCAAGTCTGCTTTCACGTTCTCAACACCTTCAAAATTGAACAGCACAAAAACGTTAGGTCTGGGCCAGACTAAAGTCTAATTTAATTAATCATCACCACTAAAAATACAAGAATATGTTGAAACTGACATTGATATTGAATTGATGAAGTGTAACAGTAAGTTTGGTCGGAGAATTTGACCTGAAATGTGGATCTAAAGACAGCCCCTTCAGCGACCAGAAA
The DNA here is from genome assembly GCA_019097785.1 of Fraxinus excelsior. Taxonomy (NCBI): domain Eukaryota; kingdom Viridiplantae; phylum Streptophyta; class Magnoliopsida; order Lamiales; family Oleaceae; genus Fraxinus; species Fraxinus excelsior. The sequence continues at coordinate 22,352,824 of CM032636.1, read as the reverse complement.
AGAATGTACCCACCAAAAATTGTTTTACTACCCCTCGATTAGCATATGAATTTTCATGGAAAGATACATAACATCAAAGTTAATAGTGTCTATTGTAATTACGAAGATTCTAATTGTACAATTAACTGAACCTGGAGATAAATAGGATTAAAGTAATCGACTCAACAAAGTGTGTGATAAACAGGATTAATCTAATCGACTCAGCGAACTGTTTGAATTATGAGTGAAACAAATCTTAGGTTTTAGATTATCTGTTTCTAAAGAAAATGGGACTTGGAATTGATTTCACACTCCACCGACAGTAAATAATTTCCAGTTCAGTTAATTTGCTTGCCAAATTGGTACTTTCAGCCAATTTTTGTCACCAACTCACCTAATCATTGAATTAACAAACAAATTTTGCAATTATAAAAAATTTATTTCCTGTACCTTCAAAATGACGAACGGAGCGCTTGACTTTCTTCGCACAGCCTTCGCAATGCAAGTCCAGCTTCAACACGACGGTGCTGGAGCCGTCGTCTTTCTTTCCGCCTCCGCTGCCGGCCGCCTTCTTCTCGCCTTCATTCTTTTTCTCATTTTTCTGAAACCAAACCAAACAAATTGGGTAAAATGATATTTTTTCGGTATACGGTTATATGAATTTGAATTTACGAATCTTCATGAAAATTTATTAAATTAGGAGGAAATAATTACCTCACCCATTCGACGTGATCTTAGAGAAGCAGTAGTTTCTTATGGGATTATTGTATAATTACAACATAAATTGAATGATTTGAAGAGGGAGGATGGAGGTAACCGTCTGCTTATATAGAACTCGATAGAGAGAGAATGTATATGGGCGTGTGTATATGCATGTATGTGGATTGAATGGCATGGTATGGGAATAAGAGGCCGTCGGAAGAGACTAAACCGGTTTTACGGGGGCCCGGTTTACCAGCTAACTTTGACCAGGTAAAATGACTGAAGTGTCCTCTTACTCTAATCCAAAATTAGGTGAGAATATACCAAGTACGGCATATATATACATATACAATTTACACACCTCCAAAAGACTCAGAATAATACAATGATAACAATGTTTTTTACATGTTTGTTCTTAGGATTCTTGATAATTCTAATATAATCTTAATAGACTATTTTAGCACTTTTTTATTCGTGTATTTATTTAACTTTAGCATTTTGTATTAGATAAATCTCCACGTACATAATTCATGTACATAATGAATTACATAAGTCCATGTGGAATAAATCCGATCGTGGATGTGAAGTGTGGAAAAGTCAAAAATTGTAGACTACCGATGGATGCGCGCCACATGTAAATTATGTAATGTATTATGTAAATGATTATATACTTGTAGCATGACCCGTTTGTATTTGATCAAGGAGTATTTTACATTTGTCTAACATTAGCATTGTATGTGTTTAAATAATGTTGTTTTTTAAATAACGATAAGAGATACAAAAAACATGCAACTTCAAACTACACTTCATTGAGCCAAAATCAAGAATTCTTGAAAAAGAATAAATTAATGTCATTGACGAAATGTAGGTTTATCATAAATTAATGGGGAAATTGCAATCACAACATCAAACCTTTCAGATTTTTGCAGACTTTGTCTAAATCTTTGTTTTGTGTCACCCACGGTACCAAACGTTTTAAAAATATGCACTGGAGGTCCAAATGGGCGGTTTCCATCAAGTTGACCAAAAAAGTCAAAATTGACCAATTCATTAAGGACAAAATGATAACTTTGTATTTTACATTTAAAATAATTATAAAGAAAAGAAAAGACTTGGGCATATTTTTGAAACGTTTGGTACCGCGAATGGCACAAAACAAAGATTTGGGCAAAGTATGCAAAAATCTGAAAGATTTGGTACCGTGACTTCAATTTTCTCTAAATTAATAAATGATATGTAACTATAAATAAAGATTTTCTTTTTTAGAATTAAAGCTCGTGTTTGATGGGAATTAAAATCGAATTTTTAGTAAATTTTGATAGAAATTAATGAAATATGTGTTTGAAAAGTTCTGGAGAAACGTAAAATATGTGGTTGAAATGAATTGTTGACTTTCACTTAAATTAAAATTTAGATTTTAATTGATACCAAACATTTCTAAACTTTCAGATGAATTGATTAACTATTTGGTCTCGACAAGCAATTAGTACTAATTGGTGGAAATTTAATCACCAATATTACACAAAAAGACGAGCACACTACTGAATGCAATTTGGTGGCATTTCATTTTCTTCTTTTTGTTACTGCATTGCCTTTTTAGGAGGCAACATAATTATGAAGATATTTTTGTCTTTATAGTATATAAAGTCGAGTAATATATTCCAACAAGCAAATATTTTTATGATTAAGAAACTCACATTTCATAAATTACGTTTAACAAATTATGTATTTTTTTCTTCTTAATCGCGTTTAATAATATCCAATTAATTTTATTTGATATAGAAAGGCGAAATAATCTAGTTGTAAAAAGTAAAGAGTTGACGTAAATTTAATAGGGAAATGAAAATCAAAGTTTTGCCTCAATTGTTCTAATTAATGATCAATTGCAACTTGTAAGTTTGAATGAGGTTAGGCCCCTACCCCTTTGTATGGAGTCTCTCGTCACTATCTTTCATTTTTTTTTCTAAGAATTAATAGTTTCAATTACTTTAGAATGAATCCATTTGTACAAGGGTCTACACCCTCTGACATGAGGTGGGTCTCGAGACCCACCTCAATGAAAAAGTAAAAAAAAATTACCCCACCCCCGATGTGAGTTGTCGGTGTGAACCCCACCATATACATGCAGCATGATTGGTTACTTTATCGCATAATGTACAATAGTTTAGTACATTAGGACTTTGAGATTAAGTTTGGACGAGATTTCGTGTTTCTCATGTGTCCAAAACACATTTGTGGGTAAACGAACCACATATATTGGTAATCGATATTTTGCTAAAATATACTTGAGTTAAAAAATAGAGTTTGGACGAGATTTCGTGTTTCTCACGTGTCCAAATCACATTTGTAGATAAATGGACCACACTCATAACTCTGATGATTTTGAAATTGATATTTTTGCTAAAATATCTGTGAGTAAATAATAGATACAAAGATATTTCTCTAAGAGGTTCGCGAGCCGGAGGAATGGACAGGATAACATGGACCATTTTGAGATGATTTTTTTTTGAATACCCAGGTGTCAACATTCGACGACTAATTTTGGGATCTACGCCTTGACCCCTCAAGGCGCAGACCAGGTAAACCGCCGGATGTGCCACAAACTTTGGATATTAGATCTTCTGCTCTATGATTTAAATAAACTTCATCCCATAATTGTTATTAGATAATTTAATTTTAGCGCCATCTGATTCACGTGATTCATGCCTATTTAATCTAACTTATTTTAAATCCTTTGGTGCCACTATTCGAATTTATTCGTTCACTAAGAATGATTGAATCTACGTTTCAAAAATCAAGTTCTATTTATAAAAAAATGAACCATGTCGACGGATGCCATATGACCGACACGGCCAATATTAGTAGCCTAGTGAAATTAAGTTATAACACATTTTGTCTCGTGCCATGTTGGACAAACGTAATGGATGATGAAAATCTAACGTGTGAAAATGTCTGTGCTCACCATTATTGAACCAGGAACGTCTCTCTCAATACACCACGCTGAAGACCCGGACTATTGGAATTAAGCCATTTCCAACTTCCAAGTGCTAAAATCTGCTTTTGAATTCCTTTTTTTTTTTTCAACCCTCATATTTTTCATTCATTTACTATTCCAAAATGTATTTTTAATAAAGAAGCTGACACCTTTGACTTTCATGCCACTTGTTGACCAAAAGTAGATGGT
>CM032636.1:22260391-22348949 GCA_019097785.1 Fraxinus excelsior | reverse complement strand
AATGGGTGAATTTGAAACTGTGATTTGTGAATTGCTGCTCTTGAAAGTTACATGTAAAACGCTGCATATGTGAAAATTAAATATCTGGAATCGAGTTTACAGTGGTGTAAATTTTGATGCGTAAATGCATTTTTTAAAGTTAGTACCACTTGACCCTTAAATAGTGGAATTTTTAACCTTAAATCTCACTGGATTCTTTCTGTTCTAAAACAAGATGTATATTATATGCTTGTTTGGGGCTTTTTTTGTTTAATTAGGCCACAGACAATAAAGAGAATGCATTGAACTTTGTAGGAGTTGGATTTGCAGAGGGAAAGGTTGGGGTTAACAAGCCAGAATTGCTTCCTAAAGAATTCACTTCTGTTATTGATGTTGCTGGGTTCCTCTCAGATGGGCAGGTGTGGTATACATCTTTTCATGTGCTGATTAATATGGGAGATAATGAGCATGTTTGGTTCTGTAAACTTACATTTAATTTACTTTTTGTGTCACACTTGATTTTCATAATACTTATTTTATTTACTTTTCTAAATAGTAAGTTTTAACTTTCTAGAAAATAATTTCTAAGAACCCCAAACATTATTGCATCTCTTGACAAGCCCCTGTTTAGTGGGTATTAAAATCAAATTTTTAATAGATTTTGATAAAAGTTGATGAAATGTGTGGTTGAAAAGTTGTGGGTACAACTTGAGAACCATCAATAGTCATTTTGAGTGGCTAAACTTGATAGGTTGCTAAATCTCTGGTTTGCAATGTGCAAATATTGTTTGTATGTCATTGGGAAAGGCGAAAATGGATTTATGTAGTCAACCTTAAATTTACTGGGAACAAGGCTTAGTTTGTTGTTATTTATGTTGTATCTTGTTCCACATAAATGTAGTTGAAAGGTTTTATCCATACTATCATTCCTATAAAGTTCCTGGAGCCTGATGGCGTGGGTGCACTTTAAAATTGCTAATGCACTTATATAAAAGATTGTTAAATGTAACCATTGGGAGCATCTTATAACTAAAGCAAGCAATGGGAGAACAATTCCATTTGCATGTTTGGTGCACGAAAATAATGCATTAAAGCCTTCTCCACAAAGGGCTTCAGTATGTCAATGTTCCCTATCCTTCTAACATCACATTCTATCAAATAGTAGGGAGTTTATAGAAAAATATAGTTTCCAACTACACAAGTTAAAGAATCTTGAGAAATTTCACATATTTCATTGACAAATTCTAAATGGTACAACAACAAATATATAGGAATAAAACCTAAACTTCTTAAAATTTTCCTTCCAATCATGCCCTGACATCTTTCCTCTAATTATGCCCTAACATAATCAAATTATGCTTTAACATCTCTCCTATGATTATGCTATTAAGTCAACTATACAATGAAGGAATACAACTAATTACAACCATTTTCCACACTCCCCCTCAAGGATTCTTATTGAGTTCAAATTTGTGACTGGAGCAAAAATTTCGTGGTAGCCGATCATAAGTTTGTGCAAACCTTTTATATACAAGTCTTTCATTATATTTGTCAACTGTAATACGAGCTTTATGCTTTAAAATAAATACTCATTTACAACTAGCTGACTTCCCTGGTGGAAGGTCAACAACTTATGTTGAATCATTCTTTTTCAATGTCCTCATCCATCATAAATAGCCTCTTTCTACCTTGGAAAAATGACTAGAGTAGACACTTAAGAAATATGAGAAGACTTGGAATTACTTGGAAGTGGAGACGCAATATTAGGATGAGAAGAAAAGAAGTTCAAAATGAATTTTTAATATCTTGATTCTCTCCATGAAGAGAAGTTTTGGTAAAGAAACAAGTACTCTAAAAGAAGGTAAATCATGGATACAATAGTTTTTCATGTTGGAGGATGATAATATTTATAACATTTTTGAGTGAGAATATCCCAAAAACGACACCGATGAGCCTTCAGATATGTTTATGTATTTGAACAAAAACTATGCAACTAAAAACTTTAGGTGAGATTGTTGAAAACATGTGATGATGGATATATATTTTTTAGCGTGTCAAGAGATGTATTGAATTTCAAGTCCCTGATGGTATTCGGTTGATTAAATAGGTAGCACTAAAAAAATCTTCACAAAAAAATGGTCAGGAAACCCAATGGTAAAAATTAAAGGTCCAGTCACTTCAAGAAAATGTCTATTTGTTGTCTCAGCTAGCCCATTTTATTGAGGTGTATGAACTAATTCTATTATATATTCAAAGTATTTGAATATTGGCGTCTTAGCATTTATTTGAGAGACATTTTTCATGCTACATATGATTTTTTGGAAAATGTGTGATTAAAAAGTAGGGAAATCTATGAGTTCCATTGAATGTGTGGTTAAAAATGATTTTGGAGAAAACTAATTATAAAAAATATCTCGCAAACATACACTTACTGGAATTTTGTTGCTCTTTTTTATTTTTCTTTATGTAAATAAACTAATTGAAACAGTTATGATCATCGATAAATTAATGAACCATCTGACCCTAGAGATATTACTGTTACGAGGACCCCAAATATTGTTATGAATCAATGAATAGTGTCAGAATTCTCTATACAAAGGAAAATGAACTCGATAATGTTTGGATAACTCGCAATTGAAAAAAGATTGCAAAACAAATTTGGAACTTGTAGAATGGAGTTTACTGAAAGAGATTTTGACATACGAATACACCATTTCTAAGCAATATATGAGGCTACCCATAACTTCAAATTTTTGTCCGCTTGAACACCAAGTATAAGGAAAAAAAAAATAAAAATTTGAGTGGCTAGTCATGTGATCTATGTCTCTTGAATCAATGACCCAAGAATTGCTTGAAAAGTGAGTGACATTAAGCAAGTCGAGTGAGCAAATGCACTAAAGGATGAGATACTGACATGTCGGAACTCACAAAAATAAAGCACAATTGGGTAAAAGGTGATTGATAATAAGAAGACAAACTAGAATTCAACTAGGTTGAAACTGTCCGAAATAGGCTTGAAACAGTTAAGAAATGGTCTATACTGGTGTAAAATGGCCAGAAAAAAGAAAACCAGCATTGAACTAATATAAATCTCCCAAAAAACAATTGAACCTGATTGAATAACATCTGAACCAGCCTCAAGAACATTTAAACCATGCTGAAAATAGGCTGAACTGCTCTGAAAGTCGAAGACTGTAAAATCTTGAAACTTCTTTTAAGCAATTAAGAACACGAAGAACAGAATTTCGACATAAAACAGATAGCAAGAAGACCGAAATTCCAACAATTTAGGCTGGATTAGTAGGACACCTGATACGCGGAAGAATTTTGAGAAATTTCATTTGTGAATTCTGAATGATACAATAATAAATATATAGGTTAGAAAACTAACAACTTCCTAAATTTTCCATTTAATCATGCCCTAACATCTATTCTTTTATTATGTTCTAACATCGATCCTATTATTATGTTAATTATGTCAACTATATAATAAAGGAATACAACTAATTACAACAATTATCCCCACATGGCCTAACTTTCAGAGTGATCTGCAGGAGAAAAGACTTGCACAAGAGATTGCTGCCCTGGAAAAGGATACTGGATTTAAATTGAGAGTTCTGGCTCAGAATTACCCTGATACACCAGGTAGGACTACTGACGTACGAACAGCTTCCTATAAATTTATTTGAATTGTGAATATAAGAGAAGTTTGTTTTGGAGAATGTGAAGTCTAATCATAATGTTCACTTATCCTCTCAATAGTGGATCGACCTAATTTCCAATGATATATAGAGAACTTGATAGGGGCATTTTTTATTGAGATGCAAACTGAGAGTCATTAGATCTCCTTTGTAAACTTGTACTTCTCAATTGTTGGGAAAACCTACAATGGCGAGTGAACATAGCTCTGACATTGAGGATGAAGCACTTTAAATCTTCGTACTTGCTCGTATGTTTCTGATTTCTATTTGCTTATTATTGCTATTGGAAATTAGGCATTACACTCCATTGAATATTCTGCAGGTTTAGCAATTAAAGAATTCTGGAAAGTGGATGATAGAACAATTGTATTTGTCGCGGATCCTACCTTTGGTAAATGTCTAGAGCAATGGATGGCCCTCCATACATATGCAATAATAACTAATGTATTCTGCTTTGTCATTGATCAGGAAACATATTGAATTTCAATGTTGGAGCTACTGTGGATTTAGACGTACCACGTAGCTTCTGGAGCCGATTGGCCGGGAAATATGGGAACATCTTTTATTGGAAAGAAAAGGTCAAATTTCTTTGACATATTCACCTCTTTTTTCAATTATAAAAATTCATCTTATGTGGTATTTTTGTGAGAAATGAGTATTCTCTGCTCCTACTAAACAGGGAGAAGATGCATCTATTGAATCTGCTGTTATGGCAATATCTGCCTGCTTAAGAGAACCAGTAGGGGCAAATAATTGCTCGGAGGTAAAGTGAACTCTGTTCCTCAGGACAACATTTTCTATAGTCACAACTTCTTTTCCCGGAGGATCGTATAGCAAAGGAAAGAATATGATAATAGACAACAAAGGGGCTGGAAATTTATTCTTTAATGTTTCTGGTTTTGTCACTATATTTATGTGAAACATGAACGGGCAGTGATGTCATGTAATACTTGATTATTTGCATAAAAAGATTAACTTTGCTCTAACGGTATGTACTGCTGATGTGTTTCTTGATTTCCCTTGCTCTTCGACACACGAACGCGTACTGTACACATCAAGGGGCAAGGATAAGGGTTATTAAACATTAACTTTCTATTTCCTTGTTAGTATTGAGAATTAGGAATCTTAATTCTATATTACCAAGAGCTATAAAATTGCAATAAGAAAATAGACATACAAGAACATGCAAAATTTATAGAGGTTCACTTGAATGTGAGACTACGTTCTCATCAGTCGTTGTAGTAATTAACTGTGATTAAAAAAAAATTATATGAAAAAATCGCACATCATATATTTTCTAACATCTTTTTTGTGATTATTTAAAACCCTGATTAAGCCCCTGTTTGATGGTCATTCTAAAGAGAAATTGAGAAAAAATGATGGTTTGGAGAATATGTGGTTAACACATAGGGTAAAACTTTTGGTTTACGTGAAGAATATTTTATTATGTGACTATGTAGTTCAATATGAGTATGAAAAATAAAAAGTTTTTAACTTTGCTGAGTCAAATATGGGCTTTTGATTTTGATTTTAATTTTTTTTTTTAAAGATGAATCAAACACGGACACTGATTTAACATGTTAGGAATACAAGTAAACATCACGTTGGAAAATAAGTATGCCCACGGTATTTCTAAATTTCTCCCTCATTTTCTACGAAGATTAGCATGAAGAAAAGTAACTTTTGTTGACTATTATTTATGGGTATCGTGCGAGAATTCAAACACAGAATAGAAAAATAAGCTGATGCTTATCCAAAAATTGGAGACAGTCAAAAAGAAGTTAAGTATTTTCCCGTTTTAAAAAGTCTACAATTCAAAACCTTGAAAATAATTTGGAAAACATGTTTACAACAGAGGCCGTCGTGTTCAACGTTTTTGGACTTAAATATAATAAAATTGTCTGCCATTAGTAGCAGCCATAGACATATCGTTAATTCTCAACTATAACTCTTGTAACAAGTCGGTTTCCAATTTTGCTTCTTTAACCTTGGCTCGTATTTGGCGCTTGTGTGTGAGTGATTTCAAAAGAATGTGTGGTTAAAACGTAGAACAATTATGGAAAACGTGATTTTTTTTTAAAAAAAAAAATGTATAGGCAAAAGCGATTTCAAGAAAGTCAGTTTCAAATGAGCATTTAGAAATATGGAATGATGTATGTTTGGTACGACTTCTACTTCTTATAAAAGAATTTTCTGAGGAAGTCATCTTAAGTTAGCATCCTCTAAAATATTATCCAAGTATATATAAAAATATATTTTTTAATTTCAGAAACAATTTTTGACATTCTAAAAGCATTGCCAAATTTGCACATATTTCCTTACTATTACATCACAATTTAAAAAAAAAAAATTGTATGGTTATCAGGGATTACTCTCTCTCTCTTTAATAATAAAGTTGAGCCCGACGTACTACTTTAGACAATTAAATGAAAACATATTCTGCAAATTTTTCTAGTATATTCTATGGAATTTGCTAAAGGTACCCAGGCGTTTACACGCCCGGGTACCCGACCCCACCGCCCCCCTCACAATGAGGGGGGCCCGAGGTGAATTAAATAATGGGGCGGGTCCCCCCATTGTGAGTGGGGGGCGTGGGGTCGGGTAATGCTACAGGTAACCCAGCAGGGTCCTGTAGCATTACTCATATTCTATTCTTACCCGGTATTGAGAATTATGAATCGAATGAATCAATTTGTACATCGAGTTTGATAGAAAATGTGGATGCCAATTCGATTGTTAATGGAGCAAACCGGTGTTGAGTTAAATGCAAAAGATAATAAAAAATGTCGAGATCTTAGTAGAGAGTTTGTATATTTTAATTTTAGTTTTAAGTGTTGCTCAATTTAACGTATCAAACCTACACGTGATTGTCTCAATCACTCGTATTTTGTTTGTATAAACAATATTTTTTTTCCTTCTCAAGGTGGCTTGCTCCCGAATCAATGTGTTTGTGGGTGCACAAACCAAACCCATGTACGAGTCGCATAAAATGTGCCACGAATGGCGTCCAAATTCAATCCCAAATCTGAATTGCGTGGATCGGGACCCACCCAAATACTTTGTGTCCAACGTATAAATTTTCCTCTGTGATTAGTCCGCCGGATTCCCAAATCTTTGACCCTTTTCAGTCTCGGATCCGACCCGAATACTATGACTCATGACATGACATGCATTACATGCCATTCATCCATGTCATTATCTACACATATACATTACACACAGCGAGAAGGCAGTATGTAGAAGTCAATAAATTGGGTGAAGCTGAGCACTGAAATTTGCCGAGTCGTGGTCTTTGGAAATTAATTACTGCAGCAATCCATTTACCAATTATTTATTTATATATTTTGTCAAAGTGTAGTGTCTAAACTAACACTTCCTCAATAGTTTTGTACGTAAAATTATATAGTTTTTAATATAATTGATACTTTATATTGGGAGGTATGATCTAACAAGTATCGATGCTCGTCTTATATATTTATTTGCAGATGGAATTCTGATGGATATCAACATTTGAATTAAATCTATTTATTCACCAATAAATTCATATAACATGTCGTCAGTGCTTAAGTTATCCACTAATGAGTACATGTCATCAGTATTTAACATAAAATGAGTATCGATTCTCATTAGATCTTTTTTCTTATATTAGAGGGTCAAATTGTATCATACTTTATAACGACGGTAGATATGAAATACATCAAATGTCCAAAACTTTTCGAATGAATAGTTCATGCATAAGATCTTGATGCCTAATATATGCATTCATTTTGCTTGAGAAACCTAATAATTTTGCTAGACTACCCTTTAGTTTTGTTTAATTAAACTTTAATTTAATTTTATTTAGATTATTCCGCTCAATATCATTTCTAGGACTTGTGAAATTTGATGACGACTCATTAATTTCATTGAAGTTGCACTTGTTCCACTTCAACAACTAATGACTACGTGTGATAATCATCATTTATTGATTGTTACATCGATGATTTTTGTAAGTGAAATTGGACGGATTTACCTTAAATAAAATAAAATCAAGTGTAGTTACCCTGATTGAAAACAAATTAAAAGTGTAGTTATAGAATTTGATGAAATTATAGTAATCTCAAACAGAATTTATCCATAATACCTAAGCATATTCACGATTACTATACTTTCATTCTAGTATCATTCATATAACTGTACTTCAATTTTATTCGAACGAATCACTATACTGTAATTTATTTCACCAAAGTTACAAACAGAGCACAAACCAAGGAAGCAATTTTTTTGCCTAGATACTATACAGTAGTAAATATCAATGATTACACAAAATCTTCGAACATCTTGCACAACTTTCTTCTTAGAGTGTCTTGCGTTAAACCAAATTTTAACGAGATTTATGTTAAAAACAAAGGTTTTTCTTCTTGAAATTGAAAATGAAAGAAATGGTCTGAAAAATTATGTTAGGTGCATATTGTACCGATCGAAAAATTAGCATTTAGAGAAATTATATAAAAAGGATGAAAGGTTAAGGAATTAAAAGTCAGATTTTAAAGATTGATGTTGAATTTGTTGGAGTCGTTAAAAGTTTAAGACTAAATTATGACATTTTTTTCAAAGAAATAAGATAATGCCAAAATTAAGACTTGGAACCTTGGTCTTCACGTATACAATTTAACACTAGTTTATATAATATTATGTGATAAATTCAATTAGATGTGAAGATATATGATTCATTTTGATTATATTTTTCATTTATCCCCTGTTTGACACCCATTAATTTCTGTTTCTGTTTCTCCATCTCATTCTCATTCTTCATTTCAACCACACATTCTCCAAATAAAATAATATTACACACAAATCAAAAACTTTTCATCACTTTTTCACCACACATTCTCATATCAATCACTATTTCAAAATTTCTATTTCTCCCAAAATGAATTTCAAACAAGGGCTAATAGCACGTACTGGCACACCTGATGTTGTAATATTAGTGGTTAGTTTCAAGATAAATACATGATTTTCGTTTGGAATTTTAAAAAATAATTTTATATAAAATTCAGGATTCATGGGGTGCCCTATGACAGCCTTGTTTGTTGAGAATACCACACGCTGGACAAACCGCACACACATTGATGACACGAGTGACGAGTCTCAAATAAAAAGTTGAGAACATGACTCACACTTGCAAAAAATTTAGGTGTAACCTACATAGGGGGCCCAACCGACTCTGGCCAGCCATCTCTTTCGTTAGTCAAATAAAGAGAGTCGTATTTCAACTACCCAATAGTACGAATAACGCGGAAAAATCAATTCCTCAAACAGCATCCAATTTTCTCCCAAATTTCCCAAACAAGGGCTTAGGAAAATCGTGGATGGAAAAAATGCAAGCAAGTGTACTTTTACGAACAAATATGTGAGTGAACAAGATTTAATTTGTTATTATTCTATAACATGAATACATAATAATAAAGAAAATTGAATATTTGATTTTAACTAAAAACATACAAAGAAAATACTATTCTCATTATATGTATACTTTGCCTGTTTTTTCCTCTTACCCTATTTTTCTTTTTGTACAATTGAAATTTCAACTTACTACCTAAATGACAAGGCTGTGTCATTTTCACATGATGAAGCAAGCATTAGGGTTTTCGTCGCTGAACATTTGATCAGTTTCGTGCAAGTAAGTCGGTGGAGGCGGCGGAGGCGGTGGCCCGGGAGCATAATGCGCCACATGACTAGTATAGGCATAATCTTGGTGCGGTTGGTACATTGGCACACCGTAGCCTTGATGTGCATAACTTTGGTTGTACGTTGGCTCAGCATAGTGTGTTTCTGGATTGTACCCATGGAACTCCATTTTGTTTATCTCCACCTTCTTCCCTTCATTTTTGCTTCCTTCTCCACCACCGGTGGCGGCTTTGGCATCGTCTTTCTTCTCACCTCCGCCTTCTTTCTCTTTTTTGTCTCCGCCTCCTTCAGCTTTCTTTGGAGGGATAATATCTATGCTCCTCTGTAGTTTCTCTTTCAAGTATGCCGTGAGGTGCTTCACATCCATTGTCCCCATTACTGTTATCAAATCTTTTTGTAAATCTGTCGATACTGATTTAACCCCTGTTGAACAAGGCAACATATATCCTCGTCATAATCATTAATAAGCAAAATAAAGGTAATGAAGATAATAATCCAAGTGGTAAAATATGTAATTGTAAACAATTCCAGTGCCTAATTAACGACACATTTTGTTGCAAAATATCTAATTGCATGGAATTGTCGAAATTGTTCTCCTGCCCACAGTGTGCAGTATAAGACTGTCCTACGGTTCTCTCCATACGTGAGAACAGTAAATAAGGTTCTCTCCAGTGGACAAAGATAAAACTTTCCATTATAGGCAAAAGAACATTTTTGATTTAATTGTTCTGTAAATAAAACAAGAAAGAATGGCAAAATAGATTCAGGTACATAAAAACAAATTTACTGAAATATTTTTATTTTTTTTGTTGACGTATAAACAGAGTTGATTAATCGCTAACTAAATCAAATATAGTTAGACCGACTCACCATCAATATTTTTTGATATGGTCCGCTTTATCTTATGTGCGCATCCGTCACAATGCAGTTTAATCTTCATAATCACCGTACTCAGCACGGGCTAAATAATCACCACATAATACATATAAATTGATCAAGATCAAATCAAAACAATGAAATCAAGTACATATTACATAAAATAAAGACAGTGGGTAAAGATCTAAAATAGTACCTCTTTGGGCTTTTTATCCTCGCTCTTCTTTTCTTCAACTTTCTTTTCAGATTTTTCTTCAGACTTCTTGTCACCTCCACCTCCACCGCCACCGCCATCGCCATCCTTCTTTGGCTGGGGCGAAACGATCACTACCTTCTTCTTTGTCTTGTATTCAACTCTCTCGCGGAGCCACAAGGGATCCACCTTCCCTGTCACTGTCAGTTTGCCGCTTTCCAAGTCTGCTTTCACGTTCTCAACACCTTCAAAATTGAACAGCACAAAAACGTTAGGTCTGAGCCAGACTAAAGTCTAATTTAATTAATCATCACCACTAAAAATACAAGAATATGTTGAAACTGACATTGATATTGAATTGATGAAGTGTAACAGTAAGTTTGGTCGGAGAATTTGACCTGAAATGTGGATCTAAAGACAGCCCCTTCAGCGACCAGAAAAGAATGTACCCACCAAAAATTGTTTTACTACCCCTCGATTAGCATATGAATTTTCATGGAAAGATACATAACATCAAAGTTAATAGTGTCTATTGTAATTACGAAGATTCTAATTGTACAATTAACTGAACCTGGAGATAAATAGGATTAAAGTAATCGACTCAACAAAGTGTGTGATAAACAGGATTAATCTAATCGACTCAGCGAACTGTTTGAATTATGAGTGAAACAAATCTTAGGTTTTAGATTATCTGTTTCTAAAGAAAATGGGACTTGGAATTGATTTCACACTCCACCGACAGTAAATAATTTCCAGTTCAGTTAATTTGCTTGCCAAATTGGTACTTTCAGCCAATTTTTGTCACCAACTCACCTAATCATTGAATTAAACAAACAAGTTTTGCAATTATAAAAAAAATTTATTTCCTGTACCTTCAAAATGACGAACGGAGCGCTTGACTTTCTTCGCACAGCCTTCGCAATGCAAGTCCAGCTTCAACACGACGGTGCTGGAGCCGTCGTCTTTCTTTCCGCCTCCGCTGCCGGCCGCCTTCTTCTCGCCTTCATTCTTTTTCTCATTTTTCTGGAACCAAACCAAACAAATTGAGTAAAATGATATTTTTTCGGTATACATACATAATTATATGAATTTGAATTTACGAATCTTCATGAAAATTGATTAAATTAGGAGGAAATAATTACCTCACCCATTCGATGTGATCTTAGAGAATCAGTAGTTTCTTATGGGATTATTGTATAATTACAACATAAATTGAATGATTTGAAGAGGGAGGATGGAGGTAACCGTCTGCTTATATAGAACTCGATAGAGAGAGAATGTATATGGGCGTGTGTATATGTATGTATGTGGATTGAATGGCATGGTATGGGAATAAGAGGCCGTCGGAAGAGACTAAACCGGTTTTACGGGGGCCCGGTTTACCAGCTAACTTTGACCAGGTAAAATGACTGAATTGTCCTCTTACTCTAATCCAAAATTAGGTGAGAATATACCAAGTACGGCATATATATATATATACATATACGATTTACACACCTCCAAAAGACAGAATAATACAATGATAACAATGTTTTTTACATGTTTGTTCTTAGGATTCTTGATAATTCTAATACAATCTTAATAGACTATTTTAGCACTTTTTTATTCGTGTATTTATTTAACTTTATCATTTTGTATTGGATAAATCTTCACATACATAATTCATGTATATAATGAATTACATAAGTTCATGTGGAAGAAATCCGACCGTGAATGTGAAGTGTGGAAAAGTCAAAAATTGTAGACTACCGATGGATGTGCTCTACATGTCAATTATGTAATGTATTATGTAAATGATTATATACTTGTAGCATGGTCCGTTTGTATTTGATCAAGGACTATTTTACATTTGTCTAACATTAGCATTGTATGTGTTTAAATAATGTTGTTTTTTAAATAACGATAAGAGATAGAAAAAACATGCAACTTCAAACTACACTTCATTGAGCCAAAATCAAGAATTCTTGAAAAAGAATAAATTAATGTCATTGACGAAATGTAGGTTTATCATAAATTAATGGGGAAATTGCAGTCACGGCATCAAACCTTTCAGATTTTTACAGACTTTGTCTAAATCTTTGTTTTGTGTCACCCACGATACCAAACGTTTTAAAAATATGCACTGGAGGTCCAAATGGGCGGTTTCCGTCAAGTTGACCAAAAGAGTCAAAATTGACCAATTCATTAAGGACAAAATGGTAACTTTGTATTTTACATTTAAAATAATTATAAAGAAAAAAAAAGACTTGGGCATATTTTTGAAACGTTTGGTACCGCGAATGGCACAAAACAAAGATTTGGACAAAGTATGCAAAAATCTGAAAGATTTGATACCGTGACTTCAATTTTCTCTAAATTAATAAATGATATGTAACTATAAATAAAGATTTTTTTTTTTGAGAATTTAAGCTCATGTTTGGTGAGAATTAAAATTAGTTTTTTAGTAAATTTTGATAGAAATTAATGAAATATGTGTTTGAAAAGTTCTGGAAAAGCGTAAAATATGTTGTTGAAATAAATTGTTGACTTTCACTTAAATTAAAATTTAGATTTTAATTGATACCAAACATCGCTAAACTTTCAGATGAATTGATTAACTATTTCGTCTCGACAAGCAATTAGTACTAATTGGTGGAAATTTAATCACCAATATTACACAAAAAGACGAGCACACTACTGAATGCAATTTGGTGGCATTTCATTTTCTTCTTTTTGTTACTGCATTGCCTTTTTAGGAGGCAACATAATTATGAAGATATTTTTGTCTTTATAGTATATAAAGTCGAGTAATATATTCCAACAAGCAAATATTTTTATGATTAAGAAACTCACATTTCATTAACAAATTATGTATTTTTTCTTCTTAATCGCGTTTAATAATATCCAATTAATTTTATTTGATATAGAAAGGCGCAATAATCTAGTTGTAAAAAGTAAAGAGTTGACGTAAATTTAATAGGGAAATGAAAATCAAAGTTTTGCCTCAATTATTCTAATTAATGATCAATTGCAACTTGTAAGTTTGAGCGAGGTTAGGCCCCTACCCCTTTGTATGGAGTCTCTCGTCACTATCTTTCATTTTTTTCTAAGAATTAATAGTTTCAATTACTTTAGAATGAATCCATTTGTACAAAGGTCTACACCCTCTCACATGAGGTGGGTCTCGAGACCCACCTCAATGAAAAAGTAAAAAAAATTACCCCACCTCCGATGTGAGTTGTCAGTCTGAACCTCACCATATACATGCAGCAGGATTGGTTACTTTATCGCATAATGTACAATAATTTAGTACATTAGGACTTTGAGATTAAGTGTGGACGAGATTTCGTGTTTCTCGTGTGACCAAAACACATTTGTGGGTAAACGAACCACATACGTTGGTAATCGATATTTTGCTAAAATATACTTGAGTTAAAAAATAGAGCTTGGACGAGATTTCGTGTTTCTCATGTGTCCAAATCACATTTGTAGATAAATGGACCACATTCATAACTCTGATGATTTTGAAATTGATATTTTGCAAAAATATCTGTGAGTAAATAATAGATACAAAGATATTTCTCTAAAAGGTTCGCGTGCAGGAGGAATGGACAGGATAACATGGACCACTTTGAGATGATTTTTTTTTTTTTTTTTTAATACACAGGTGTCAACATTCGGCGACTAATTATAGGATCTATGCGTTGGCCCTCAAGACGCAGATCAGGTAAAAAACGAGACGTGCCCCAAACTTTGGATATTAGATCTTCTGCTCTATGATTTATATAAATTTCATCCCATAATTGTTATTAGATAATTTAATTTTAGCGACGTATGATTCACGTGATTCATGCCTATTTAATCTAACTTATTTTAAATCCTTTGGTGCCACTATTCGAATTTATTCGTCCACTAAGAATGATTGAATCTACGTTTCAAAAATCAAGTTCTATAGATAAAAAATGAACCGTGTCAACCGATGCCATATGACCGACACGGCCAATATTAAAAATCAAGTTCTATTGATAAAAAATGAACCATGTCGACCGATGCCATATGACCGACACGGCCAATATTAAAAATCAAGTTCTATTGATAAAAAATGAACCATGTCGACCGATGCCATATGACCGACACGGCCAATATTAGTAGCCTAGTGAAATTAAGTTGTAACACATTTTGTCTCGTGCCATGTTGGACAAACGTAATGGATGATGAAAATCTAACTTGTGTGAAAATGTCTGTACTCGCCATTATTGAACCAGGTACGTCTCTCTCAATACACCACGTTGAAGAGCCGGACTATTGGAATTAAGCCATTTCCAACTTCCAAGTGCTTTGCCTTTGAATTCCTTTTTTTTTTTTTTTTTTCAAAAATACATTTTTTTCCCAACCACATATTTCTCAATAAAATAATATTTCACGCAAACCCAAATTTTTTTCCTATTTTTTAACCACATATTTTTCATTCATTTACTATTTCGAAATGTATTTTTAATCTTTTAATTGAGCTCAAACGGGGCTCTAATAAAGAAGCTGACACCTTTGACTTTCATGCCACTTGTTGACCAAAAGTAGATGGTCGAGTTAACCATATTGTAATGTACATGAATCCACCTTAGTTCTAAGCGATCGACTCCCTTTTTTCGTTATTGGGCTCTCGACTGAGTTTTTAGATTATGAAATTTCGTCTTTGTCAATTTTCTGGAGAGGGGAAGGAATGAAAAGATATCATTATGTGCATATCTCAGGTTGATCCATAATAATTGAACGAATAAATCAAATTGTAACTTAAATTGGGCCATGTTACCCTTAATTGTGTTATGAGTATCACAACTGTCCTAAAATAAAATGAATGTTTTAAGTGTTGCTTAGATTAGAAACATGTTAATCATGGTTTGCGCCAATAATAATAAGATGTGTGATGGAACGCTTTTTCTAATTTGGGCCCAAGTAATCAATTGTCAAATATAATTGGTTTCTACCAATAATTAAGTACATGTTTGGGTCAAATTAAAATCTGATTTTAATTTAAGTCAAAATCAAACAATCAACATCAACCACATCTTTAATGGGTCCCACGTATTTCAAAAACTTCTATCACAGATGCACAATCCACTAAAAATTTGATTTTAATCCACACCAAACATTTGTGCATAATAACATAATAAATTTCGTAACGACTTAATTGATAAAATATCACGTGGTGGAAGCAATTGTATATAAATTATTGAATAATGCAATATACTTGAAGTATTATTGATATTATCTTGAAGTACACAAAATTTATTAGTATCTATCTATATAGTAAATTATTACTCCCTTTACCTATATAACCAAATAGATGACCACATCGGCAAATAATAAAATAATTGGCACAAGAACAACCAAGAAAAATATGATCTAAAGCATGAACGAATTCAAGACCAAATTATAGGTCGGGCTAATGCGTAAAAAAAAAAAATTACACGTGATTTTTTTTTTTCTACGTAGAAAAATTCAGTGAGTTGGACAGTGGACATGGGTCGGTTTGGTTCTGTTTGGTTCTGAAGAGAACTGAATCAATCCAAAATTTTCGAGTATTTAATAAATGAAATCGTCGGGTCCAAATATAATTATGGAACTGTTCGGGTTCAATTCCGTACCATAATTAATGTAATACGGATTTTACTCTTTTCCTTAGATAATGTTTTGTCCCATTTTATTTTATTGATAAGAT
The DNA here is from genome assembly GCA_019097785.1 of Fraxinus excelsior. NCBI lineage: Eukaryota > Viridiplantae > Streptophyta > Magnoliopsida > Lamiales > Oleaceae > Fraxinus > Fraxinus excelsior. The sequence goes on along the minus strand of CM032636.1, from coordinate 22,332,832 downwards.
TTTTAACAATTCAACTTTGTAGTGTATCCAAAAGAATGGCGAAAATTATGTTCCTCGAAAAGTATTTAACACATTTATCAAAGTTAAACTTTTATAAAGTGAAACTAACACAATATTCTTCTAGAATAGTGATTTATATTAAACTGTCTTATTCGGGAGTAATGAAATCCCAAGATATTCTAATGTCAAGATTTATGTTCTTTCAGTAGCAATAAAAACTACTATACTGGAATAGTGATTATATATTGATTCTTATTCAAGAGATATTATGCTACTGTTAGAAGGTGAGTAAGAAATATCTAAATATTCCGATAAAACTAAATAATCATTAATAATTATCTCATAATTTTACGGCAAAATAATATTATCATGAATTATTATTTATTCTTAAAGAGCCATTAGAAGTCGACTATTGGGTACAAATATTTTTTTAGTTAGGTGAAATGTTCGATTTGGTATAAAGTAGTTTTCAAGAAACCTAATGGTTCAATTCAGAAATAGAATTTTGATGGGTTCACATGGATCTAAATTAATGATTTGAAAATAAAGTTTAAATTTTTTAAAAAGGGGGAAAATGTGTTTTGAAATAATGATTTTTTGAAAAATGCGTGGATAATGTATAAAATTATTTTATGGAGAATGCGTGATTGAAACTTAGCATCTGTTTGTTACACATTAAAATTTTCATTTTCATTCTTCCACTCATCTTTAACCACGCATTATTCAATAAAATAATATTTTACATCACATCAATAACTTTTCCTTCTTTTTCAACTACATATTACCCATCAATCTACTATTCTGAATACGTTCTTCCAAAATAATGTAGTTCAAACACACTCATAATTTTGAAAAAATGTATTTTTGGAAAAACCGAGTACAAAAGAGGGGCTAAATGGATAAAATTGTGCAACTATAAAATATAATAATAAATCATTATTTTCCTAAAGAACTAATAAAAGCAGATTAGTGAGCATTCTCTTGAATATTCTCTCCAACATTTTTTCTTAAAAATTTTTTAAATGTTATAAAAAAAGAGAATAAAAGGCAATAGACTTGTGTGTATTATAATGAGTACCAAAGTCTAGGGAAGGAATATGGACAAGGGCGGACGTAGGACTTGAAACTTAGGGGGGCACAATTAAACTCGAAAAAAAGTTGGGGGAAATTATACAATCGAAACTTTACGTCCAAAAAACTCATACTCATATAATTTTGTATCCGATCATTTACATAGAATATGACTTTTTCGAATGTAAAAAATTCAATTTTTTTTGTCATATTCCATATAAATTTTCCTAATAAAATGATGAAAATTACATTAGAAAATTTGTATTATAAAAATAATAAATATTAATAAAATAATTGAACTTTTTAAAAAAAATATTCGAGTTGGACGTCTTTCTTCAAAACTCACGTTTAATGTATTTTTAACTATTTTCGATATCTGTTTAGACTATTCGATATGTCCATAATATAGTTCTCGAAATAAGTTTTGAGATGACATAAGCAATTTGTAAAATCGATTAGCGTACGATTGTCGAAATTTTTTTAAAATTAGTTTTCAAATTTATTGTAATTTTGTCCCTATTTGGTGGAGATTAAAGTCAAATTTTTAGTAAATTTTGATAAAAGTTATATATTTAAAGATTCTACAATATATGTTAATAAAATTAATTATTAACTTTGATTTAGATTAAAATTTATATTTCAATCAATATCAAACATGATTTTATTAAAAAAAAAAATTCTTAAAAGTTAATGGGGCACGTGCCCCACTAAGCCCTGCCCTTGGTCCGCCAATGAATATGAATACATATGGTAATAATATTTAGGGTTGCAAGAGTACAATTGTCTTTCACCAATAACTTACCATGTACAATATGCTTCAAACATATTAAATCTTTCAATGTAACATTAATAGTTATGTCAGATAAGTTGACTATAATCAAATTTATTATATGCATGTCAAATTTCATGCATTGTCAGACTAATAAATTAGAGACTTGTGATTACATCTACCACGTGATAATTTATCTATTTACACAAGTTTTCGCAAATTCATTAGGAAAAGTCGTATATTTCATATTACGACTTCATTTTTTCTATATTCATTTCGCGCAAGTATACACTTTTAAGCGTTCAGACCGTAGATCCATAAATTTCAAGTTTCTCTAGTAAGTTCAGTTTTACTAGGATTGAGTCTAGAAACATCAGGTTTCTCTAGTAAATTTTAGTCTGATCATGTCATTTTATTTGATCAATTATTTCTTCGATCGATATATTTCAAAGAATTTATTTTGATTCCTCACTATTCATAATATGATGCAGTAAATCATGTGCAAAAGTGTTGTCGATAACTTTTTCTTATCTTTTTCGATTCTATTTCTTTTTTCACGATGACATAACTTATCGAGATATATCAATTTTCATTATTTCAGGTACCTGAACATTTTCTGAGGTTTTATAATATGTTATGTGTAAATACTCATTAAAAGTATATACCTCCTTAATAAGACAATCTTTACAACTTTCTCCATTTCGTTTAGAGGACTTTGTAATAGAATCGAATATTATCACGCTTCAGATGGGCCATAAATTTATTGAATATAATATTAACGAATTGTCGTTCCAAGAGTCAATTCGAGTTGGAGCATTTAAAGTTAACGTGTGAGATTGTTAATATTTTTGTCAGTAAATGCATCTAAATAAATTATCTTTCGAACTTCTGGTTCAAATTGTCTTTTGCGATGATTTAGATATTGATGCATTTATTATTTTCAGCTTCTTAATTCTTCCTCCTAATGCTGAGAGAATGTCAAATCAAATCTAATTGACAATAATTTTTACTGAGTTATAAAATATTATCCATTTGGGATAATGGTTCATACTACACATTTATTCTCAGCATATTTTACTTTCCATTTCAGTGCATCGTGCTTAATTAATTTTACATATACTGCACTATTGAAATAATTTGATGGAAAAATTAGGTTCTAACCATAAGCTAAGTTATAACTAGGAGAACTATGATGTTGGTATGATGCATAATGACTTTCCCTAAACTGGAGTGGGAAGTATTCGGTTCTCAATTAACTTAATTGGATGCGTTTAACAAACAATAATGTTAAACCATTTATCAACATCTGAACCAACACTTATTAAAAAGTCGAGATTTAGGATCACTAGTATTAAAAAGACACTCCGTGGAAATTATGCTCATAGTTTTAGTAGCACTTTCGCAAACGTCAGGTTGTGAAGACCATGCAATCATCTAAAATTTGTAACAAATCTATTAGATACAAATAATACTTAGATGGTCAACGTGGATGGTGACGAGGCCCCATATATCACCCTAATTAATTTTCAAAAATATAGGTAATTTAATCATTATTTAACTAGTAACGATCAATAACCAATTTTCAATAAATAGAACAAACATCAAATATGATTTCATTTGATTGAATAATCTTCCAGTTCTTCATTGAATATCCGTATAAATATTTAATTTCGCATCATTATTGATCCAATGATGATACAACTAGTCATGTCAAACCATAAAGTCAAATTGAACTTCCGGTTTAATATAAGATATAATTCAATTATTTAATTTCAAAGAATATGATTAAACATTATATAATCATATATCATTCAAGTAATCAAACTAATCAATATCCTCGTGACGTTAGTTACGTATTGTCCTTCAGGGATAAACATGAATTCAAAAATGATAGATTCTTCGAAACATGTACTATTTCGAGAGCACGTAATATTTTAATATTACTTCTTCAAGAGCAATATGCTAATTTTCTTCTGGAATATTGAAAATTATAATTTATACTCTTCAAAAGTAAGTAATATTCTTCTGGAATATTAATTATAATATTGTGTTACTTCATGAGTAACAACATTATAAATTATCAATTTAAAATTCATAGAAGAACATTTAAATTTTTTTTTATCAAGTTAAAAATATTATTTACCAATTATATATATAGATTATAAGAAATTCAAATTCGACAAAATTGATATAGGCGTCCCACAGAAAAAATTAATGCGAACGTAATGATTATAGATACACAATTGATACATAATGAATTAACACAAACCAATTGACGTGAATTGAATGATGCATCACATAAATCAATGAAAAAAAAAAGATAATTCTTTGGTCAACATTCTCTAAACTAATCATTGCGTGTCAAGCCCCCCACCAATAGGGGGGTGCCCGATTTTGACCCGGGCACAAATCCCCTGTGAAAGAAAACTTAGGCACAAATCCCCTGTGAAGGAAGCAGGGTCCTAGCATACTTTCAGCCCCCCCACCCCCACCCTCACCCTCACCCTCACCCTCACCCCCACCCCCACCAATAGGAGGGTGCTCGAGTTTGACCCGGGCACAAATCCCATGTGAAGGGGAATTTACCCTATATGCTAAACTAACAATAGTAAATTCATACACAAATTGGTTGTAGCATAAAAAAGAAATTCACATTAATTGAGAAAGAAACAAAAGGTCACAAAGAAATACACATGTCACCGAATTCATGTTGCACAACATTGCATCAAAAATTCTTGGGAAGAAATTTACACGTTTTATAAAAAAAATTCACATGTCACCAAATTGATTTTGGTACATATGAGAGATGATTATGTTATTTAAAAAAAATATTTTCTTCTCTAAACTTTGAAAAATTAAGTCGTCATGCTGATGACGTGTTATAAAAGAGAAAAAAAGAGAAGAGAAAATAAAAATCAATAAATTTGTGTGTATTATAATGAAAATCAAAGTTTTATATTTATAAAGAAGAAATATGGATGTGTTGTGCTATGGGTACATTATGGCACCTATGGAGCCAAATATTTAGTCATTATATCATCCATTATGGATGTCACAACGTACAAGTAGAATTATTGTATACATATAGTGATAATATACAGGCTGCAATTGTGATTCACCGATAATTTACTATTTACAACAACGAAGTAATTTTTACAAAATTTACAAGAAAGATGTCCTTCCTGTTCACCCTTGGAACAGAATAGTTTCTTGCTGGTAAAAAAATTACACATTTTTCTTCCGTTTTCCTTCGGACTACGGTTTCGAGCAACGCCCGCAATTTATAGGTGCGATTTTATTTGCAATTTATCAACTGCTTGAAATTAGAGAAAAATAGGGTGAACCATCTCCTCATGCTGCTGTCCAGGCAGAATTCTGATACATTTGTGGCGCGTCTTCATGTTCCTAGGGGTATGTTTATGTTTGTTGATTATGAAATATCCAGCGATTGGAATTTGACATTATATTTGGCTTATTCTGTATTTTTAATTAATTAACATATATCACTATGACCGGATGAAATCTTTGTATATTTCTAAATTTGGTTGACATAGTTATTTGAATCCACTCATGCACCAAATTAGAATGCGTTTGTGAAGATACATTATTGAAAACTGGTTATTGACATAATTATGTAAGATTGTTTGCACAGCTTCGGGAGTCAAAATTTCGAATTATCCTATTTTGTACTGAACATGTAATTGTGCTGTTACATCATGATAGAATCTGACTCAAGCACCCATAGACCTGCATTTAGGTTAAGGCTCCCATAATTGGAATCAGGATCTTTTTCTAGATTATTTTGAATAAACTGCAAAAACACATAAGGATATAGTTCGTTTGATCCATAATCTATAATAAGGTATAAATTTGTGAATGATTATGGAAGCTAAAGAGTTCACTATTATGAAATTGATTAATGTAGTTAGTTGATCACTTGTTTCCAGTGCATTAAGTCATGACGCAGTCCAACCTAGCGTCCTAGAAAATGGCAATGGATATTGATTTATTCATTGTGTTAGAATTCAACCCTCATAGATAAGGGTTCTCATAGCTTCTCTCTAGTGAGCTACGGAGATTGCCCGTATTGTTACTTGTTGCTGGGGTGACATGATATATCTCAACATTTGGGACTTTAAACAGGCAAACTTTGCAAGACAATCTGCACTCTAATATTCCTTTTGCTCTCTAGGTGCCTCTTATGTATGATTTTAACTATCTGGATACCCACAAGAGGACAGGCAAATGAATTTCACAGGATCGTAGGTGGATTGTTGCAATTGAAAGGTGGCTAATCGGAGTCAGATATATTCCATTTGGTTAAGTGTGAAATATTGGAGTATTATGTATGAATGTTAGACACTGTTCATTAAAGGCCAAGGCCTAGCTCAAGTGATAAGAGTGAAACTTGGGGTTTGAGCCTCCTTTTGGAGGGAGGGGCGAAATCCATCGATCCCCTTTTTAAAAAGAGACAAAAGGGACACTGTTTGTTAGTTATGGAAATACTGGAGTGACATTTGTTAATCTCAGATTTAGTACCGTTTCTAATTTCAAAATAAAAAATTTAATCTAGTAATCTTAAAACTTATTTAACATATCACCTATATATTTTATATAAGAAATTGCAAAACTCGGAAAAATTACGTTATGCCTGAATCTGGGATTTTCTAAGATCTCTGCATTTAGACGGTTAAGCAACCATTTCTGCAGCAAACCTTTTACATCTGGAAAGCAAGCACATCATTTTTACTTCTCAGTAGATGTCTGTACAATTTAGCCTCCCAGTGCAAGTTCTTGATCCAAATTTCTTGTTTCGGTTTCAAGTTATGTCTTATTGAATCTACTATACGAACCCTTCTCTCAATAATTGTCAGTTTTATGTTATGAAAGTCTCATGATCAGATGTTGTTTCGTTTATTAGATTATAAAGATAGAGTATAACAGGGATTGACCAATCAGTGAGCCAAGCAGGTTGTATAGGTTGGAAGAAATACTGATTTCCTCTCATGAGTTCGAGCATCGTGACCAGTAGGGTAGAATCACTCTTCTCCCCCTTCTCCGTGCCCAAAAAAGAAAAATATATCAATTAATGAATAGTATTTTGCTTTATTTTAATTTTATTTTCAACTTGAACACTGGACACTTGATCAGGTTTATGGTTGAGATGTTTGAGTAAATAATTACTGGATTGAGGAACATCTGATGGTGTTATAAAGATCTACCCTTTTCTACATTAGAATGGCTTGTTAATTAATAATGCTAAACACGTGCATAAGATTTCCATCTCACCAGACAAATTATTTATTCCAAACACGGCATGAACTTGTTGTACAATTGTATAATACACCAGAGTAACAAACCAAACACTCCTGACACTCATGTATATAGTACTCTATTAGGTAGTCATTAAAACCAGTCTTCATCAGCTCATCTTCATCATCATCTTTAGTTGGGTATGACTGTTCCAACACATCCAAGTCCAACTACAAAAAAGGCCCCTGCCTGCAGCAGTAGATAGATGAAGAAATGATTGTTCCCATAGAACATGTTGTACACAGCACAATGCAGCAAGCACATCCCCATTATAAGCTCCAATATATGGATCCTGATTTAAAGCCAAAATGCGAGGTTAGTGCAGAACAATGTCAAGGAGATTCTAAATAACGATTCCTCCATTCGTAAGTGTAATTTTTGATGCATAAAAGATTCTGTTGGTTACTCCTCAAGAAAATAATAAAAGTTTTAACATAGTGGGTTCATGTCTCTAGGCACATTTAGGTGTTTCTATACCTTAATGATCTGAAAGACATCATGTTTTTATCTATTAATGATTAGCCTTTCCATTTTCAATCACCAAACCTTTGTTGATCAACACTACAACATAATGAAATGGTGCTTATGAAGCACATACTGGACATTATACCTTTCTCTTATGCGTGATCGTGGCCTCCTTGCTGTGTTCGCACTGAATCTTTGCTTCATCATATTACCCAGCTTCTCGGTCACGATCCACTCATTAACTCTGTTGGCTTCAAGCAGTCCTATAATGGCTGCTTTGGATCTATGTAATGACATAACATTCTCAAACAATATCCAAAAGACGAGAAGGTGTAAAGATCTGTGACAAAGTAAGTGGGACTTCAAATTAATTAATTCTTAGGGAGATTTGTGGAAAATAGAAGAATAGGAAATTTTATTTTGCTTATCTGGATCTTCATGCCTTATAGTGGTAATTGCATTGAGAATGGTGATGCACGCTGGGAGATAAATTGCTAGTGGCCTCGGAAGATGAACTTCTGGAACTAATATAGTTGCAGGAATGACAACGCAGTAAAAGAAAAATGTGACCCAGTGGGCGATGATCTTTCTTACAAAGAAGAATGCATATATCACATGCCATTTCTTATATAGTGATACGCGCTGCAAACATTAGGAAGGCACACTGAATTTTGTCGGGGAAATTCAAATTCAGTGTCATACCCTAGTTTATTGCTGAAAGTAAAAGGAAACAATTGTAGATTTAATACCTCACAGGTGATGATTTCTATAAACATCTTTCTAAAAAGATTAGCGGGTCCACATGACCAGCGGTGCTGTTGATATCTGTACGCCTTAAATGTACTTGGTAGTTCATTTTTTACCTGATGGAAGGTAAATTGTGTTCAACTTAGAGGAATCTATACTTCACACTGCAGATAGTGTATCCTAGTGATAGTTTATTAGATGCTTACTTCGAGGTCACCCACAAAGAGGAATTTCCAGCCCTTAAGGCCAGCCCTGACTGCAAGGTCCATGTCCTCTACCGTGGTTCTATCTTTCCACCCGCCTGCATCATTTATTGCTCGGATCCTCCAGACTCCTGCAGTTCCTGCAATTCATGTCAAACATCTTAAGTCTGTTACCTCTGTTACTTTACTAGTTGGCTAGCAAACAAATATGTTTAAAGGGAAACATGATATGCTGATAACCATTGAATCCGAAGAACGAGCATGTTGAGGATCCCACTTCTTGTTCAACTGTGAAGTGATAATCTAATGACATCTCTTGGAGTCGAGTCATCATACATTCATCTGCATTCACTGCAAAAATTAAGTCATTGTCAATACCTTGAAAACATGCTTAATTTTTAGAGCAACTGAAGCTGTTACGAGGAATATCCACTTTAGTTTACTTTATTTGCTCCCCATTCGGATTTACATGTTAACTAAACCAATTACCCTCCGTCTTTTATCTCTGATCTTCATTTATGGAGTACAACATACTTATATATTGGAGGTAAATCTAGTTAGAGATCTTTCAACTATAGTATATATATTACTGTCATACTCCTTACCAAATTTCCATCTTGCCTGAACCAAGCCCAGCTCTGGGTTTTCAAGTAAGTAGGGGATAGTCCTCCAGAGAAAATCTCCTTCAGGCTGGAAGTCTGCATCGAAGATCACAACAAATTCACAATCTTCAACGTAATGCTTTTTTAAGCCATCTCGAAGAGCACCAGCCTTGTATCCGTTCCTGTTGTTCCTCGTCTCATACTTAACATTCACCCCTCTCGCCATCCATTTTTGGCACTCCAATTTTACCATTGCCTGCACATATATTCTCCATAATCGTTGCACAGATACATAATTTTACTAAAATTTACATTGAAGATTACATGTGGTTCAAAAGGATACCCTTAAGGCTTCACTGGTGGAATCATCAAGAACTTGCACAATGAGCCGATCTGACGGCCATGAAAGCCCACATACAGCTCCTATGGAAAGCTTGTAAACCTAGGCGTAAAGAAGATGTTGGATTTCTTTACTCATATTTAGTTTAAATTCTTTGAAATAGAAATTAAATCTTTCTTCTTTTCTTTAAGTTCCATATTTGCTCAAAGTATGAGCTCTCACATGATTAACAGTGTGTTGTATTCCAACTGTTTGTCCATATGAAAAATCTATCATGAATTCATGTTTATTTTCTTTGTTTAATTTGCTTGTTTGTGTGAAGCTTTCAGGTGATTACGTATATTTCTATGTTTTATATACATCGATATCAGAGACATGAATGTTTGGGATAAATCAATGCAGACCAAGTTAGGTTGTATTATATGGTTTTATATAGGATTTATCTGTTCCTTATCTAGCTGGTGTTTGTGGTAAAACTTACCTTAAATGGGAATCATCAAGCAAGCTGGAATTACACTCTATTAAATTGATACATGATAAGCTTTACACAGTTATTGATATGGTGTAATGTCGACAACAGTGATACATTAATGAAATATGTTGGGTCATCAAAGTTATATTCAATATCAATTTGGAAACTTCATTGCTTAAACATAAATGAAAATTCCCAACTAGATATATTCTACCTTATGAAAGGAGAGACAAAATGTTTATGCCTGAGAGTTGAAAGTTAGAAGGGAGGGGAAGCAATTATATTTAACATTCACTAAGATTGCATGACATGGGAATAATGATAAACTAAAGAGGGAAATAGGCAACTTTTTACTTTAACCTTGTTCATTTATCTAAATAAGGATCATTAACCTTCTTGTAGAAAAATCACTTAAATCTCGTCTATCGACCTTTAATTCCTCATTGTTTCTTCTACAGCAAAGCGACGCACGGTTACTCAGACACGGTTACTCAGACACGCATAAAGAGAAGTTTTGAAGGTACTATTTTGTGATTTGTTAAAAATGATATTTGTCTTTTAACTCTAATTGATTTTTGATATTCGCCAGGCATGATTCAGATACTCATTTTGAGCTTCTTTTTAAATCTATCTAATTCTTTTGGAAGAAATATTCTTCTTTTCAGTTTTTCAAATTAAACACGGATAAAAAAAGTAAAAGGATATATGAATTGCCATTCAGATTTAATAGCATGTATGTTCATGATTGAATAAATTTTGACCTGAAAGCTGTAAGATGTTAGTACAAAAAGCACTATTAGAGCATGTCACTTGTATCTTTTCTTATAGACAAGTACGCATCTAGAAATCATTTTAACCTGCCAAAATAATAACTGCACATGGCTGTATAATTGTATTCATGCTTTACATGATGTTATTATAAAATTCATTTGCCAGTGCTTTTTGGCTGATTGAAAACTCTTTTTGGTCATTATAGGCACTTAATGGGGATTAATACTGATTAGCCTTTCTGAATGATAAATGAATGCAGAATTTGTATGCTTCTGTATACATGTGCTGTATGCTTGATGCATGTCTATGCCTTTAATAAAGTGTATATAGATACTAGCAGTGCAAAGGATATTCTAGTTGTTTACCTCTTTCTCGTTAAACATAGGGATTTGAACCAACACTGTAGGGTAGTTGTTGTTTTTTTCTAGGTCCTCTTTTATGCTGTCTAACTGGTACTTGGTGTATCTTTTCTTCCCAAAAAACTTGACAACTGTAATCACAATTGCCATGTAAACCCGTTCAAGGAAAAGCATAGCAGACATCACTATGCATATATAAACTGCAATGTGTAGAATAGGCACGATAATTGGCACTCGTATACTCTCCCAAAGATTGCTGAGACTTCTTGTTGCATCATAGGTCTCATTCACATATGGATCTTGAAAAACTATGCGTCTCATGGTGAAAGATTTGGGATGAAATAAAAGAGAAGAATGAAACTAATGTGGAGTCACACAAGAGAGCAGCAGAAAGCAGTCACACCATGCTTTAGGCATTTTAAGTTTTTGCTTTAAATAGGCATAGGGAAATACATAGGTATAGGTAAGGACAAATCCGTGGGGATTAGGTGGAAGAATATAGAGGTATGAGTAATCCGCAAAAATGAAACTTCTTTGTTACAAGAGACACGGGGTCTACATGCAAGTTATGTTGCTGCAACGTATCACTTGCCAGCTGGAATTCTGGCTTTTCCTGCCGACTCGGTTAAAAGGATGAAAGTTAAATAATCCAGGTAAAAGATCATTGTCAATTTTGTTATTTTTGGGCAACGTCATTGTGGCAGAGAGTTGCACTTTGCATTCACCTTTAATGCGCATTTAAGATACGCCCCCCTGTATTTTCTCTGGCGTGCCAGAGGAGTAGAGTTTCAGCCTTCATAGACTTTCCCTTTTTTTTTCCTGATATTTCTTTAACATTGTATGGACACCTATTGTGATCTACCATTCACTTGGTCTTCATTATTTTACTCTCGAAATAAATTAATTTATAAATCAAGGAGTAGGGGGAGAAGAGTAAATTGAAAATAATAATTTCCAAATTTGTATATAATATAAAAAATTTGGGGAAGTAATTAGAATGGAAAAAGATGTTTAGCTTATATATATGTACGGTTCTTTTATTTACGCTTGCCAAAACATTTTTGAATTAGTGTAGAAACATGATCCTGTGCGCTTTTTTGAATCTTAATCTTCGAGAATTATACAACTTTTTTGAATCTTTTGAACATATGCATGTTTAGAGCTAGGTTTTAAAAGGTGTAAGGCATGTCAAGGCAGTAAGGTGAAACCTCAAGCTTTACAAGCCTAGGCGTAATAAGTAGTTTCCTCATTTTTATTATTATTTTAAGATTATTAATAATAATTCCTTTTACTTGTTTAATTTATTTAATATAAGAAAAATAAAAAATACGAAGGTGATGCGCCTTTTGGCGCCTAGGCCCACATTATAGACGATCCTGATAGGATTGACTGCTTTTCTACTGCTTTTCCATATGGAGGTCTTCACGCCTCATGCCTAGGCCCACCTATTGAACATTGGTTTAGAGTGCATGATTTCTCATAAAGTCCAAATTAACCTCATATAATAGAATTTTTTCACGAATCAATTGTCTGCCAAATAATATATTTGAAACCTAATAAGATGAATGTTTAATATTGTGTGTACTATGGTTTCTTCTTCATGGATCAATTTTTTGCCCAAAATTATTCTGCGCTAGCTGCCCATGTTGTGTCAGCTATACAATAGACATGTAATAAAATGAATGTCTTTACTAGTGTATAAATGGTACGTTGTTTGGTCTTGCTCTTTTTGAAGGTGATGGATTTCTTCAGTAACTCTAGATATTAATGCATCCAAAAGGGAGCAAGTTCTGTTAGTAATTTAAAGCTAGCGACCACAATGCTTGATTTTGTCATTCATTTACCCTAAGCAGGTCAATGCTCGATGAAATCGTTCATGAAAACTAGGTGTCTGCTTATTAATTTTATTGTAATTCGTTATTATAAATCTAATAAAGTTCTAAAGCTTGTTAGGGATGGAAAAGATAATAGTTAATTAGTGATGGTTGTTGAAAGATTTGGATTAACAATGATGATGTCTGCATGTCTTTGCACTCTGGTTTCTGCTAGGGTTTTTTTACTGCACCGTTGATTATTATTGATTGATTACTGCTGGTGTTGTAATCCTTTAGATTGATGTTAAAGGTGAAGGAGTTGATACTGTTATAATGTATTGTTGTAACTTCTAATTTGTTTTTATTCTCATTTTACTGAAAATCTCATTTTTTGTGTACTTGCGAATTTCACACATGAGATCTTTTAGTTTTTAATTCACCCATTCTCTGAATTTAGTTGTTCGTTATATGCACTGCTTAAGTATTCAGAAAAGTAGAACATATGCCTACAGGAAGTTTGAATTCTCAAATGCAACATACAATCCCTCTATCTGGTGTACATGAACATTTTCATACATATTTATCTCAATAACACACTACTTAGTTCTTGGTGATTATGTATTAGTTTTAGATAGCAGATTTAGTGGACAATAACATGTGTGTATAAATACTTTATAGCAGCCTTTGTGGTGTCCAATGATAGGACCTATAAGTTATTTTTTTTTCTCTATGTGACGTGTATAATATTCTGAAATTGTTAAATTTGTACAAGTCTTCAAAGAAGCTGACACCAAATTATAGTTATTATAATCACGTGTATGCCTTGTTGAGAGAAAATGATCTGCAAATTTCATCACATGGATGATAAAAGGAACAGCTTCCTTTTGATGCTATCAATTACCTACCTCGATAATGCAAACGTTTTATGTAAAATTGAAATTGGAGCATGACAAAACCCCAAATGATAAAACAGCTAAGTTGCATGGACACATTAACACAAAGACATGGCGTTTTAAATTCTTTAAAATTTATATTTATATAATATATACTTTTTATAATATAGGAAACACCACATATCATATCATCACTCACCCGAGAATGCTCCTGAAGTATCCCTCCAGCGTTAGAAATTTGAAAAAATATAGGAGATGGCATGTTGCTTGTTGATCCATGTCATAGAGTGTTGGTGTGCTACACGAAACCATATGTGTTGACATGGCATGCCACCATAGTAAGAGTGACAGTGGATCATAGTACTAAGGGAAAGAAAATTCCTGCAGCCATAATACTTAGCTACGAAAAACAACTACAAACCTATTTTTTTTTATGGTCTTAATGATACAGGAATAAAGGAGCATGTTGTCATCTTTACACTAACTCAATCCTCTGTACCCCTACCCCACAGACCAAAATGAAAAGAAAAAAGAAATAAAGCAAGAAAACAAATCTTCTAGTCTTAGTGTTGAATCTGAAAGGACATAACTATCTCCTGTGTTAAACAAAAAGTACACAGAACTTAAGCTTTAATAGAAGTTGTAATATCATTTTGGAACAATTAATGTTTGCTGCTTGTGCTCTTGGATATCAAATATTCTTATTTAATAAAATGAATTGTGATATCCATAAGCATTTTCTTCGAACATGGTAAGCAATCTATGCGTCACTACTAACTATTGATTTTCCAAACTTGATAATTGATTGTTATTATCTTCATATAAAATCTGACATCTTTAGCCTCATCTTTGAGTTGAACAATTCTTTAATAGATATCTGCATTCATGAACAATCTGTTCACAAGTCAATGGTAATCTTTCTATATATAAAAAGTGGCTATTAAACGGAATATGTTGGTTTAACCACCCCCTACTTTCAATCTCTGTAAGTTGAAATGGTAATCTTTTTTCACCCAAACAAGTCAATGGTAATCTTTTTTCACCACCCCCTACTTTCAAAATTATAATTAAATAATAATAATAATAAATTAGCTTTTGATAATTCCTTCAAACTAAAATATCTTGGAGCTAACTTATCCGAATCTACTTTTTCTCGAATCTGATTTATGTATCTAATTACTATTTATCCAACGAGACCAATATTCATATATTTACGATAACTCCATCAATATCTAAATATTTAACACAAATAAAATATAATTTGATAAATGTATCATTTAGTCCCTAACTTTCAAAATATTAAAATATAGTATATAAAAATTGAATTATATTTTATGAAAATTTTCGGGGTTTTACATTCTCACCCCCTTAAAATATTTTCGTCCTCGAAAATTTACCCGTCACTTACCAATACTAAGTCTAACACGTGATATACTTATATTATCGTAATACATATCATATTTTAGCGATAAAATGAATTGCGTTATTACTTAAAAAAGAATAAAGATTTAAGTCATGCAAAAAGTTTAAGCCTCCGTTTGTTTCTCATTAAAAACCCATAAAAATGAAAAATATGACCGTCATCCATCACATCAATCTATCAATTTTGAATTTCTATCTCTTGTGTGGGGTCCAATAACGGCTATATTTTTCATTCTCATTCTACATTAATGAGAATCAAATGGAGTTTAAGTAAACTCATCTTCTTACCCCTTAACATATCTTGAGTTTTCTGTTTGTGATTTTGGGTTGGAAATGACAGAGAGAAGCACTTTATTTAATTATTTATCAATTACATAAACATTACATCATTAATTATTTAATTAACCAAAAAAATTACATCTTTATTAATAACAAATTAATTCTTAAACAAAACTATTAAATATAAACTAAGCAAACGTGCATTGCACGTTGCTTACACCTAGTAATACAAGAAAAGTAGCAATATCAGGAACAATTTATCACAATGATTGAGCTTCTGAAGGAATACAATATGTTATTAAAGGCGGTGGGCTGGTTTGACATTAGCATCACTTTCATAAATGTCAAGACCTTGAGACTTTTGTTTCCCCATTCATAAATGATAATGAAAATTGGTAGAAGATCTGTTACTATTTTAATCTATTTACAGCATGATTGTTGGTATAGTTTATAAAGTCAGAGAATAGATAGATCTATTTGCAGCAGGCATGAAGGTTGAGGTCATGAAATCAATTTTCAACCGAGTGAATAGATGAATACGGTATAATTGTAACCACACAGTATGAAATTTACTGAGCGTATGCATTTGTTTCATAATAGGATGGTGAGATGAGACAAGATGTATTCATCACATAAAGCAAACAGCTAGGCATTTTAAAATTATTATAGCTCATGATTTCTATTTGAAATTTTGGATTCACTATTTAACATTCTCTATTTCTTTTAAGTGTAATAATATGAACTTGTACGAGTGAACAATAAATTTTTTAAGCACATTCAGTATATGCTAATTTTTCCATTTCTAATTAGTACTTCTACAGCAGGAGGTTCTCTAAGTGATATCCACGATTGGTTATAAACTTGCATAGTTTGAGATTTAGAATCAAGTTGCTTCACAAGAAATTTATCAAGTATTAGAGATCATTCACTTATTGAGGATCTAGTATTAGACAGACAGCTAAATGTGCTGATGAAAGCCAATTTGGATGGCAATATATTAAAAAGATTTGATAAGTTGGTTTTTTTACATATGCAGAGTACAATTTTCATACTCTGCCGCCATATCATATGATAATGGATCGCTTACCTTTTAAATGAGTGTATAGATCCTGTTTCTCCCTTTTAAACATTTCTCCTTTCAAGGCTGCATTAGTTGGTTTGATTATTATCTAATTCCTGGAATCCTTTTTCTTCTTCACATTTACGAGACCTTAAAGTTACCATTAAATCTGATCCAGGAAAAAATGTGCATTCACAGGATCATTCCAAACTTGTACTCTAGTGATTTGGGAATGCTAAACTTTTTGAGCGGAACTATCTTTCTTCCCCTAGATTTGCAATTTGTAGTTGGTAAGTAATATGTTGCTGAGGCTAGTAACAATTGTTTTCATTTCTCTAGTTTTTTAAATAGTACAGTATGCATAAAAAGTAAACTTCTTAAACTTTCTAGTTCTGTTACCTTCATTTGAACATAAAAAAACTATGTAATTTTAGTTTTACAAGTATTACTCGTCAATTTAAGCTGTTGTACTCTGATAACCTGTTAGCGTATTTTTCTTGTTGAGTGTAGAAGCTAGATAATTGAGAAATCTGAATTTCATAAATTGAAATTTTATGAAAGTTGTTACAGCAAACACTCTATTTTCCTTGAGTTCATAGAGTAGCTACAACTTACTCAATATTTACTATTTTTACTGTTTTATGATTAATTTTCTATTAAAAGTCAAAGTCTAAATTGCAATCTTTAAAAACATTGGAATATGTTGAAGAATACTACATTAAAGATAACTTATAAACATGAAGTTTTGACCATAGAAAATTGGAGTATTGGCTTTGGAAGATGAAGTCTTGCCTTAAAAACTAGAAGCTCCACTTTGAAATATCAAAAATCAAATATTGATCTCTGAATGACTTGTATAATCCCCAAAAACTTAGAACATTCCATTAATGCTTCAATGTCATGAGTAAAGTGGTCGTAAAACAATAAATACGGAGTGAGCGATAACAACTCTTGTAATCAATCCTAAAATTTTTGACAATAAAATTGTAGATTTAATATAATACCTAGCTTTTGTACCCAACAAATTTGGTATTAGAGTAGGTTAAATCTTAAAATATTTAGCAAAACTATTTGTTAAAATTTGGGGTTTCATCTTAAAAGGTCAACCTTGTTAAGAGAAATAGCCCAATATTTTTATTAATTGGTCTGTGTCAACATCATTTATCGATGTGGGATATATCCCTTAACACGCCCCCGCAAGATGGTGGCTCATTTGAGTAGACCAATCTTGAAATCTACATGCTCATTTTAGAGTCTTAACGAGATCGAATCGCTCGTTGAAGCATAATGGGCTCTGATACCATGTAAAAAATATTATAAATTGTATATAATAAACTTGTTTCTATAACAAAGTAAAAGACCCTATTTATAAGGCTATAAATAACTCTAAAAGGAAAGATTGAATAGTAATTATACAATCAACTATTAAGGAAAATAATCATATACTATTGAAAAAGAAATTATTCTTTCCATATCTTCAACACCCTCCCTCAAACTCAATATGGTGTAGCAGGAATCAAATTGAGTTTGAAAGACAAATCGATCCAATCAAATCTTCAAAATTGCTTGTATGTCAACCAAGCCGAACAAATAACTCAATTAATGATAATGAAAAATCATCATCTACCAATCTAACCAAACCATCACCAAGACTTGAATGAGAAATAAGATGATAGTCAATCTCAATACGGGTTGAAGAGGAAGAAGGAACACCCATATCTGCAAGTAACCAACGCATCCACTACTAAACCAAAAGGATGCAAATTTCAAATTTCGGATACACCGAACTAACACCGAATCAAATTTCAGATGTACTGGACATATACTAAATCAAATTCCAAATGAACTGGATCAAATTCCAAATGAACTAGACATATACTAAACCAAATCCCAAATGAATTGGACCAAATTCCAAATGAACTGGACCAAATTCCAAATGAACTGGACATACTAAACTAAATTCCAGATGAACTGGACCAAAAGCCGAAGAAACTCCAAACAAGCTTAAGAGGAGAAAATGTCCAACTCCGAATAAAAAAAACCCCATATATTCCACAGTAAAATCAAATCAATTAAATAATTGGCCCAATTACTCCAACAGCCCAATAAATTCTCGCGGCCCAAATTCAATCAATTATCTCACCAATTTAATAGCCCAAGTGAAGTAATGGCCCAAATAAATTATCACAAGCTCAACATTGGTATCGCTGGAAACGAAATTCAAAGGTTAATTTGTTTAGGATAAAAAAATGCTCTGATATCATGTTAAAATTTGGGGTTCCATCTTAAAAGGTCAACCTTGTTAAGAGAAATAGCCCAAGATCTTTATTAATTGGTATGTGTCAACATCATTTATCGATGTGAGATATATCCCTTAACACTATTTAAATCAGAAACTTTTGTCCATCTTTCTAGTGAATTATTCTCTATAGCAATATCCTTGGTTATTGCCGAAATTCAATCAAATGGCATTAAACTTAACACCCTCTCTATTCACATATTCACCAAGTCATTTGTCTTTGAAAGAGAGCATTAAGAATATTGGAGCAGTCAATTGCAAACGTTCTTCATCTCATTAGATCTTTGGGATGTTATTGAAAATGAGAGAGTTTAAAGCTCCAACCTGAAACAATTGATGATTGCTATTTAAGAGGGGTGATAAAAAGTCATACAAATTTGCAATCTTAAAAAAAAAATTGAAGGTTATCAAAGACCACAACATTAAGATAGCTTCGGAAAATACGAGTTTTGACCATTGGAAGATGAAGTCTTGACCTTGGAAACCCGCGTTAGAAACCATGAAGTCTTGTAACATTATAGAACACTTCGTTGATGCTTATGTAAAGAAGTCAACTTTGTAATGTTGAATTATCACTAGTAATTGTTGGGTGCAGTAGCTAGGTACTTTTTTTGTAATATGCAATTTTATTTATGAAAATTTGCAATTCACTCTACATAGTGGAGTTTTACGATAACTTTACTAGTGATTCTTCAATACTACAACGTTAGCTTCTTTATAGAGGCATTAATGAAGTGTTTTAGATTGTTAGGAAGTATACTAGCCATTCAAAAATGAATATTTAAGACTTAATATTTCAAAGTGGAGCTTCTAGTTTCCTAGGCGAGATTTCCATATTCCAAAGCTAAGACTTAAAGTGTGCATGGTCAAAGCTTCTTGTTCCAAAGTTATCTGTAGATTAGTAGTCTTCAACATATTTTAATGTCTTTAAAGATTGGAAGTTAGTCTTTCACTTTTAATGCTCGCTTTTAATTTTTAATCTTAGTTGCTCCTCGAATTTATCAAACTTAGCAGTCATGAGTGTTTTTGCTAGAATATTCACCCGGTTGAATCTTTATCATTGGTGCTCATGAACTCCCGACAAATTTTGCCTTGATTTACTAAATATGGGAGTTCAATATGCTTGGATCACATATGAAATACTAGGGGCCCTTTTGGTTTGTGTTTCAGTTTTGAGTTCATTTTTAGTTTTTGTTTTGAAGGTTTGTTTTAAGATGTCTAAAAACGCATTTGGCTTGTCATTTTGAAAAATTATTTCTCAAAATAGAAAACTAGAAATCACTTTTGGTTTGAAATTTTTGAAAAATTGTTTTATGAGATTTTATTCTATGAAACTTAATTATTTAGTAAAATTAGAACAATTTTATGTTAATATGTTTTCAAGTAATATATACATTTTAACGTTAGTGAATCTTACAATAAATTTTTCTCACTACAAAACTAAAATAAATAATAAATGAGTTCAAAATATAGAAAATAAAAATTAATGACGTAGACTGAAAATATTTTTATGTGTGTTCGTTTAATTTTTTTAAAGAATTTTTATGTAAATAATCATTTAAGAGCTTTATTATTATTATTATTATTTTTATATATTTTTAGAATTTTTTAGAATTTTATTTTTTTTCAAAATTTTATGGGTTCATTGATTTTCATTTTTTAGAATTTTTATGTAAAAAATATTAAGAGCTTTATTATTTTTTATATTTTATATTTTTTTTTGAATTTTATATTTATTTTTTCAAAATTTTATTTGTTAGAATTTTGTATTTTTATTCTTTAATTTTTTTATTATAAATTTTTATTTCAATAAAAATTATTTTAAACGTTTTTTTTTTTTTCATTTTTTGTAGTATTTTCAGAGTTTTCATTGAAAACATTCAAAACGTAAAAAATGCATTCTGAGTTTTTAAGTTTAACCTTGTTTTCGAAAATGAATTTTCGAATGTGTTTTCAGTGTTTTACAGAACTAAAAACTAAAAAGAGCTTGAAAACAGCAAACCAAGCATACCCTAGATTTTTTGTCATTGTAGTCGGTGATATGTTTTCACAATGGATTGTAGTCAGCTCTTGTGCTTTGAAAATTTAAATTGAGCCGCTGTTTTACTATTTCCATTTTATACCAACGGTCTGTTTTATTGCCTTTCTATCCGCCTTGCTTCTCATTTTTCCTCCACTCACTGGATTTCCATTCTTTTAACATGAACCTCCATTTTTGTTTTCTCCATGATTATCTGTACAGAATTTGACTAAAAACTTGTTCTGCTGATCAATTTGCTAAATGATTGATCTTTGCTCGTGTTGAGAGAGGAAAGAAAAAAGATTTTTCAATTTTTTAAATGCTGGCGCTGCTGGAACTAGAGAGGCCACGCAAAAGATTTTGTTGTACTCTCACTTACTGAATTAATTTCAGCACTTCTTAATCGTTGCAGAAACTTTTATGCACTACTTCAGACAGCTTCAATGATGATTTTTAAAGTGAATTATTGGATGTTTCGAGGTTTAATCTTGCTCTAATACCAAATTAGAAGAGTTGCTGCAACACTTTATATTTTACTCGAGTACAAAGAGTAGCTACAGCTCGCTTAATTTTTTTACTGTTTTAGCATTTACGATCAAATAACCTTCAATGCTTTTTGAATTTTAACATTTCTTTCGATCAGTAAACTCCAGATGTTCCAGTAATCATGCCAATCGGTTCTCATTAGAAAAGTGCCATTAATGATATTTTTTGCCTTCCTTCCTTCCTTTCTTTCATTTTTTAACGCATTAAGACTATTAGTTAATTATTACCAATCTTGAATGGCTGATGTCTGATAATTATCTATATGCATGTATTCAGTGTGCTTTGGAGTAACAACGCGATAATTTCACTAACAATTATTGTTGCCTTTTCCGTCTATTAGCCAAAGGTGAATATTCTGCTAAGACTCCTGGGAAGGGAAGCAAGGTCAATTAATTTTCTTTTAAATATCCTAGACATTTTTGTTGTTGGAGTTCTGATGTTCCCTCTCTCTTCTAATGACCTCCTTGCCTATCGAATTAATGCCCATCGCTCGAATTAAGAAAACATTAATTTAAAAGTGGAAATTTGTCTTCCGGTTACTTATAATCAAATAGACTGGAGTATCAAATTAGCAAATTTGCGATGGAGCTGGAAGATTTCATAAACCATTATTGAAATTGTTCTTGTTCTTGTTCTTGTTCTTTATGTATACTCATTGTTCTGATCAAATAGACTGGAGTATCAAATAAGCAAATTTGCGATGGAGCTGGAAGATTTCATAAACCATTATTGGAATTGTTCTTGTTCTTTATGTATACTCATTGTTCTGTTGAGTCTTGAGCAATTAGACTGTAGTTTGCTTCTCTTTCTTTGTTTTTGCACTTATTTGGTGACTAGTCTAAGCTATGCCAAGTCTGCTCATAATTATTCATTTCAAGAGAGTTTGAACCACATTTGTAACTCTTTTGTCGGATTTTTTTTTTTCTTGCAGGTCTCTATGTGTGTTTGAGGCATATTATTTTGGAAGAATGTATTTTGAAATAGTAGATTGATGGAAAATGTGTGGTTGAAAAAGAAGGAAAAGTTATTGATGTGATGAAAAATATTATTTTATTGAAGACTGTGTGGTTGAAAATAAGTAGAAGAATAAAAATGAAAATTTTAATGTGGTTCAAACGTGGGCTTAATTTTTCCTTCACGTGCCATCTTCTATAATATCATTAATACATGGCTTATCTTATTAACATATACACATTGAACACATTTTCTATACAGAAATATATATGAGAGATATATCATATATTATATTATGGTAATTCGCACAAATGATTACTGCATAGACATAGTGCATATAGATAGAAATTATAGGATCCTTAAAGCTAATACCTCCTGCATGCGCACATCACAGGCATAAATGGAAATGATTCTTTAGTCTTTTATAATGATCAAGTCATTCACTTTTCTTGAATTCTTCGCAGCATGCAAGCAGCTTTACTCTTTATTTTGAGTACCCTTATGTTTGGAATGCCAAGCCCATCTGTCCTCAATATCCTTGTGATTGTGCCTGTTGCTTGGGTAACTATCACCACTGATTTTTTTTTTTTTTTGTTTTTTGAACTCCCTTATTGGCAAATGTCAAACCAATCAGCTGTTGGATTGGTTTCTTTTGGCACGTGTGTAATATTTCCAGCTTTTTTTTTTTTTTCCTTTCGTTAATGATCTCAGAAGTTGGAATCCAGAGAATATTTAAAAATGCAATTATTCACTATTACTAGTTAACAAAATAAATTCATAAACTTTTATTTATTTTATGTGTGATTGGCCAATACTCTTGTGGATTACCCTCCTAACATTTCATTTTGGTACAGAGGGTTAAAATCAATAAAATCTTGAAGGGTATTTCAGTTTCTTCAAATTCAAATACTCACTTTGAGGCCATATTTGTGTGAGAAACCAATTGAGAGAGAAATAAAAATTCTATTTGAACGGAAAAAACTCAAGATTCAACCAAAAAGAAGAAATTGATGTTATATAAATGGGTAGTGAATGGTGGAAGTTAGATTTTTAGTTTTGTTGTTATTTGGGTATTGAATGTTAGTGAATGTTGTTTTCACTATTGTATTGATCTAATGTATTTGTTTTTTCATGAATTATTGTATAAAAAAGTGTTCTATTGTAATTTTTAGTTCAATTCTAATTTTTTGCTATGTTGATTCTAAATTTTCATGTGTGCATTGAGGAGGAAGAAGAACATGATTATTAGTGAAACTTTGTGTGCAAATCAACCCTCAAATTAGTGAACTTTTCGAAATACAACCCTGAAATCGATAAACTTTGCAGACCCTGAAAATGATAAACTCTGCGGAATACAATACTAGATTGGTAAATTTGCGCAAAATAACTAGATCAGACCTTGATCAACATAAGAAACAACAGATACAAATCTTAACACATCAAAATAAACCACCAGTAATCCCATAAAGCATCAATGAAGTCAACCTTTCACCAGCAAATAGCAAAATAAAATACTAAATGCAGACATTAATTCAACAATAAATGCCATCCATATTAGCGAGTACAAAAATAATTCTAATAATGTAAAATAGCAGAGTACAGAATCGTAGAATAGCGTAATAGAGTAGAATGGCGTGTAAATACTTCTCCACTAAACAAAGTTGTGAAATATGATTGTCGATTTTGAATTTTTTTGTTGATTTTTGAGGTTTCAATGACACTACTGCCTGTTGGTTTCTCTCTCAAATCGTGTTTCAAACAAATGGGGCATTAAGTGAGTGTTTGAACTCGATGAGATTGAAATACCTTTGAGGTTTTACTGATTTTGGCTATTTTTATTGGATTTAACGTCTGAACTAACGAATATAGATGGCAGGGGATATTCCGTAATATTTTGATGATTTAGGGAGGTTTTGTGCCCAAATGAAAGGTTGTGAGGATATTACACAACTAATGTCGTGGGGGTATTATGTCAATTACCTTTTACTTATTTAACCCACGTCTACATATACTATAGATCATAAGAGAATAACGATATAAATAACGTTAAAAATCAAATTAAAATTTGAGTTCCAGAGGCGTTTGGATACAAAACCAAATCGAACAGAACCAATCAAAATCCGATATAGTTTTGAATATAAATGTCCCGTTCTTGAACTCCAATAGCAAAAATCTTTAGATAAATATTTTATCCAGTATATGATATATTGTCGCAAACTATATAGCATATAATTTTTCATGGCAATCTTGACCGCCAGATCCAATCATTATTCCTTAATGTAACCGTTCCGATTCACCCACTCTTAATTGGACGATTTTAGATAAATATTTTATTTCATCTCAAGTCTTTAATATAGTATGGCACGTGTTTTTAGTAATTGAAATTGTTCTCGTGCCCGCTTTAGCAATCAAAATTGTTTTCCTACCCACAATGAACAACATAAGACTGTTCACATGCTGATGTGGTAGGAGAACATTACTTACGAGAGAACGGTAAGTAAACTTGTCTCCGAGAGGGCAAGATAAAGACTTCCTATTATGGGTAGAAGAACATTTTAGTTATAGTAATATTCAAATAATTATGACACGTGGAGTCGAATTCTTACCTAGACAAATTATAACATGTCTTAAGTTGGGATCAATTTTTTTTTACTATAAGAAGGTTGTTCCTATATAGAGTATCACTATAAAGAGGTCTTAATATATGATGCTAACGTGTCGAAAATATTTTTGTCGACCTTATATATTTATTGCTTATTTCCCTTATTTGAAAGTACAATGATAAATGAGTTTTTATTCCATTTTAACGAGGTGATCATCGGAATATTATACGTTAATTAAAATAAGGATAAAATTTAAAATGCAAAAAAAAAAAAAAAAAAAAGAAATGTGGTGTCATTAATATATATCATAACCTGATTGGTGACATGTCATAACCTAATTGGTGAAGAAGCCTATTTTCACGTGATTAACCCTTTGCGTCACGTGGTCTTGCACGTTGCCTTTTTCCATAAATATCACAACGACCACCACCAATACCACCACGAGCTGTACTGTGTTGAGGAGCGTCTTCGTTCCCGTATACATCTATTATCTATACACACAACATATACATACAAACATACAAATCCATGGTAGGTAGGTTAACTCCAAACTCCAACTCCCTTAGCCAAGTTTTCCTTTTTTTTAGAGTAACACGTTCTCATAATTTATGTGATTCTTGTGGGTGGTGGTTGATCGGATACTTCAGAACGAATTTATCTAAATCTGACGGTCGAGGTGGCTTTGTTTATCTGCATTTGCACCTGCACCTCTCACTAAGCAATTTTGGATTTCATTATTGTAGGGAGGTGCAGATGCTTATGCAGACAAAAATGGCATCTTGAATCCCTTTATAAGGTAAGAATGCTCCAAAAGTTTATTTTTTCTTACTTTAAGAGCACAAAAAGTATTTTCAAAATAAGTTTTTCATTTTTAATTTTGACTAAGAAAAAATGTTATTTGACGAACCTCTGTGTAAAACTATTTTTTACACTTATATGCACTGCTGCGTTATTCTTGAGTTTTTGTATGCACGTGTGCTGATAATCGTATCAAGTTATTTCTCTCTTCTTTTTAATCTTAATTCAATTAAGATTGATTGATTTGATTTGATTTGGTTTTAACGATTTCGATTCTTTTTCCCACCCCTAAAAAAGACCGTTTTCAATTTTTGTTTTAGTTTTAGGGTTTGTTTGATACCCATTTTTTACAAAAAAAAATAAAAAAAATAAAAAGTTATTTTGTAATAATATTACGATGGAGGATGTGTGGTTAAAAAATAAGAAAAAAAATTGAGTTTACGTGTAATATTATTTTATTGAAGAATGTGTAATTGTAATGAGATTAAATCACTGTTCATATTTTGATGGAAAAAATGAAGCTCAAACAAGAGGCGGTGAATATTATCTCAAGTTCCATTAATTTAAGCAAAATGTTAAAAATCTTATTTTAGTTTCATTAAACTTGCACTAGAATTATAAAATTGTGATAAGGCTAACTCCAAAAGAAATTCAATGAAAATTCAATCATGTACATCGACAATTATTTCAATTTATAATTCTCTCAAGGTTATGGTGTCATTCTAGTTTAATCCACTAAAAAAGTTTTGACTTCAAAAGTTGACATGAACGGACTATTAGGGTGTGTTTGACCCACATTATTTTGAAAGAACGTATTCTGAAATAGTAAATTGATGGAGAATGTGTGGTTGAAAAAGAAGAGAAATTTATGGATATGATGAAAAATATTGAAGAATGTGTGGTTTGAAAAATGAGAATGAAAATTTTAATTCTGCTTTCAATTATCTGAAAAATGAGAATGAAAAATCAGATAACTTGCACTAAAACCCATATCAATTTTTATATTGTCAATTATAAAATTCTGCTTTCGGTAATGTTATTTGTGAGCAATGCTAATGATCAGCACTCGTGTTCGCAGCGAGATAATTGTCACATTTTTTATATAATTGAAATATATTTTAATTCATTGAAAATGTGATAGTAACCCACGGTTGAATAGCATTGTTCTTCTACTTTCTCCTTATCTTGAGAATAATGTTCTCTTGCGTATCAATCGACAGCACTATAGTCCATGAGAATGTGATTGACAATTTATCTATAACAATTATCATTTCATAATCTGAAAAATGATAAATCTCTCTAATATATATATATATATATATATGAATGATTTATCGAGCACCAGTGTTCATTTTATGCTAAATACCGATGACATGTCATATTAATTTATTGGTAGATAAATGAATTTCTTTTATCCACCAATAAATTAATATGACATATCACTAGTGCGTAGTATAAGATAAGCATCTCATTAAATCATTCCTGTACATGGATCACATGACATTGAAAATAAAGGGTTTGCCAATTGTGAGAATATGACATTGATATTTTAGTCCATAATGTTTCTAGCATCTAAAGAATATCTGGAGAAAATTCTAACATTCCACACCCACATTCCACACAAGTTGCTTCACTATAGAACCTTTAAAGTTTGGCTAAAGCATTGTGTCCCGGCTCAATGACCGGGGCACAGACACTTGGCGCCCCCCCTATTGGAGGGGGGCGGTCACAGCTGCCTCCATCATTGAACCGAGGCACAAAGCACGTCTCTTAAAGTTTACTATTGCTGATTTTTCATGTTCTGTTCACATATATTCGGTACGTAATATCGAACATTGTAATTAATATATTTATTTTTCTTGCTTAATACAATATAATATTTAAATTAGAACATAAAATATAAACGTTACAATACTTGTATATATTATCAATAAATCATTGTTTATTTGTAAAGAGTCATTAGAATCCAACTAGCAAGTAATTTATTTTATTTTATTAATAGCAACTAAATTTGTCGAAGCATAAAATGAACTAATAAATGAAATATCTTGGTATAATAAGTAAATTTTTATTAACCAGATGAATGGTTCATTTTATTTTCAAACGGTTTCTAATTACGTAAACATAAATTGAACGTTTTCTAGGCCTTTAGGTTTGGTTTAAAATTGAATTATTGACCGACGTTCTTGATTCGATTTGTGAGTCAATTTCCCAAATTGACTTGAACTAACTTTAAATAAACCAATTTGTTTTGAACTGCTCAAGCTTATGTTTGATACAAAACATGGAAAAAACTTAATTTAATTTCATTATTTAATACTAAAGAGTTTTTATTCTAGTTCGAGCTTGCCACTTTACCCAAATGATAGTTTCATCTTCTTCATACGACTTTATCCTAAATCACAAGGGCTCGCGTGATTTGGTTTAGTTTACTGGGCGCCATTAAAGTTTCGATAGGATTCTCTGTCTGAGCTCCCTTCTCATAATCTTTCCGGAGGCTGATTTTGGGAGGTTTTCAATAAATAATCACTTGAATGGGGCAACCTTTCAAGAAAATACACAACGCAGCACCGCGGTGGCTTTTTTAAGTGATTTTTGACAAGAATAAATGATAATACGTCAAGTGGAATTCTGTGAAAGTTATTCTGTACTTGTAGCATAACTGCTATCTAAATGTCTACTCTTTTCATTCTTACAATAAGAAATCTAACAAAAAATTCTGTTTTATTACCCAAGTCTTGTTCATTTCTCGCATCAAAATTGTTGAAACATTTTCGAATCAAAATATTTTTGGCACATTGGCAAGGTGGATTAGACAGCGGTAAATAAGCTAAAATCTTGTTCTTTATAATGTCCATTGTGGTTCAGTTTAATACAATACAGCAATTTTGCACTTAATCTTGTGCTAATCCGATAAATCACAGAATCTGCAATGCACAATCTTCCATCACTTCCTTTCCCAATGGTGAAGCCCCTGATCCAATCTCCTTTTAAGGACAAAACATCATATTTCTTCATCATCTCCGGCTGCTTCGCCAAGTCTACAACTCTGGGAGGCGCAACAAACATGGCTCACTTCTGTACTTTTCAATAGCCATTAGCATCTTCTTCATATTGTATTTCTCCATGACCACCACGGTGTTCCCCTCTCTTTGGATTGCGATAAACCTCTTGATCCAATGTTAGCATTAGAAATGTGGAAATGAAATTTCTCTGTGTTAGGGTGCATTTGATGGATATTATTGAAGAAATAATGTATTTTAAACAGTGATATGATGAGAAATATGTAGTTAAAAAATAAGAAAAAAATTATTGATGTAATGAAAAATATTATTTTATTAAAGAATGTGTGTAGGGCTGAACAAAAATCAATCCGAGCAAGTCAAACCGATCAACCCAATCCAAACCAACCGGATTTTTTCGTTCAATTGAGTTGAGTTCGGGTTAGAAACTCAAATTTTAAATCGGGTTGGGTTGGATTCCAAGTTATCTATTAAAACCTAATCAAACTCAACTCAACCCAATAAACTAAGAAATATTAAAAATAAAATTAGTACTTAAAACCAAAAATCTAAAATCAAATGATCAAAATTCTCCTCTACCTAACGTCTCTTCTGCCTTTGTCTCTTCTACCTCTCATTGCTGCTCGTGTTTCGGCTTCTCGACTCGATTTTTTGACGTGATTTTTGACTAAATACTTGGATTGAAGGAGAATATTTACATTTTTAGTATTTATGTTAAATTCATTTTATTCAATTGGTATAATATGCATGTATTCAACATGTATTTAGAGCGATTTAATATGTATTTAATTTGACCATATATAATTCATTTAACAGATTTTACAATATTTTTAATTTAATTGTTCTATTGGATTGAAACTTGACCCCACAGACCATTGATATAACATCAATCGACTTAAAGCATTTCAAATCTCCCTTTTTAATGTAATTGAAATTGAACCAAAATGAAATGATATCAAACTTTAAAAAAAAATGTTCAAATTTAACGAAAAAATTCATAATCATTGGGCTCATAAAAAAAATGTTCAACAAAAGAATAATTGGGTCCAACTTGAATTGGATTCAAGTCCAAACCAATCAACAAAACCCAAACCAACCCGAACTTGGTCGATTTGGATTGAGTTGGGTTTCAACTGTGAAAGTGTTGATTTTGATTTAAATTATTGTCAAACCGAACAAGTTGAGTTGAGTTTGGGTTGGCCTCAAAACCAATCCGACCCGACCCAACCCAACCCACATACAGCCCTCAATGTGTGATTGAGAATGAATTTTAAAAGAATATGTGTCAAACATGAGTTTAATACAACATCTACACCAGTTCCAATTTTCTAGGATGAATACAAAAGGGCTAAACATCAGTATAACTGATGTCAATGGTAGTCATTCAAACAAACCATATTGGACTGTTTGGATTGATTGTACTATGAACTAAGTTTTGGGGTCCTGTTTGGTGGGGTTAAAATCTTCATTTTAAAATAAGTCAAAATCAACGATTAATTTCAATCATATATTTCATGGGTTTCACAAATTTTTCAACACACATTTCATCAATTTTTATCAAAATTTGAAGTTTTAAGCTTGTTTGGTGGGTATTAAAATCTTCATATTACTACAAGTCAAAGTCAACAATTAATTATATATTTAGGGTCTGTTCGGTAGGGATTAAAATTAGATTAAAATTGAAAAACTAGCCGTTATTGTTGACTTTTATTAGACGAGTGAGACCCAATAACGGTCATATTTTCAATTTTAATTGGATTTTAATCCCTACCGAACGGGGCCTTAATGAGATTCATAATTTTTCAACCATATATTTCATTAACTTTTATCAAAATCTATTAAAAATCTTATTTTAATCCCCACCAAAAACTTTCTTTGTTCTGAAAATAACACTCATCTTAATCTCAACATAAAAACCCATTTCCAATTTTAATTATTTATTATAAAACTTACTTTTGATTTATAAGTAAATTTATTTAAGCAAACTCTTTAAACTTAGCCAATCATGCTCTAAAATAGACAAATTTCAATGGAAAAATATTTATTCGCTAAAATAAGATAATAAGACAAATTTTAGTGTATAATGTTTTTATTTAGTTACTGATTACAGTTCAAAAAAAAAAAAAAAAAAAAACATTATGAGAATTTGATTATAAATTAGAACTAAACAATAGATAAATTATTTTAAAAATGAACTACTACTCATTGAAGTTCATTGTACCAACTCTTTTCATGAGATGAAATTATTATAAACAAATCGCTTGACTTGTATTCAAAATCTTTAATTACTAGGAATATTTCAAGTCTACAATCTTTCAAATATGAGACGTTATTATCTTTGTACCAAAGACTCGAGCAACAACTAGAGTATCGGCAATTTAACCCTTGTTTGATTTTCATTTTTCTAAAAATACATTGTTTTCTCTTTTCTTTTTAATCACACATTTTTTAATAAAATAATATTACATATAAATCTAAAAATTTTATTTATTTTTTAACCGCACATTTTTCATCAATTTATTATTTCAAAATGCATTCTAAACTTTTTAATGGAGCTCAAACAGACTCTTAATTTGAATTGTAGAGTATATCTAGGAAGAAGGCAATAAAAGATAATAAAAAAACATTATTGTTAGAGTGTGTTTGGTAGATATTAAAATCGGATTAAAATTGAAAAATTGACCGTTATTGTTGACTTTTATTAGACGAGTGAAACTCAATAACGATTACATTTTTAATTTTAATTGGATTAAAATCTATACCGAACAAGCCTTTAATTAAGACTCAATCAGACTCGTATTGTTCCGTCTGTTAATCGACTATGAACACCTTAGTATACATTCAAAATACTATTACACTTTAAAATTTTGACGTACTCTCTTTTACTAAGTAAGAGAAGAAATCAAAGCACAATAGCGTAAACGATTAATAGAAATGGTCGTTCTCTGTCCCACACACTTGTAAATTGTATAAAGTTCAAAAACTCATTATTTTTGGAGCACGGGGTACACGTTCCTAACTCTGACACTAATTCCACCTAACCAAAATAATGACAAAGAAATAGAAAAAAAGGCCAGGCAATCTCTACCTTTGATCTTGCCAGTTTTCATCAACAGAGAGATTTTAACTTCTAAATTTGGGACCCAGCGAAGTTGGTAAGATTTTAGGTAGCCGTAGGGTGGTTGGTGGTTGGTGAGGTGGGGACCCAGTCACCCGCGTGGCCCGCACCGCAGGCCTTCATGTCCGCCTATATATATGTATACCTATATCCTACTTCTTTACCCACAAATCACACGGCATTTCCTCGTAATCTGCTGTACAGTTTTTAATACAAAGGTATGCATTGAGATTACTTTTATATTTGCTCAGATCCATTGAGTTTTTGTACATTAATTGTTCTGAATATAAATTCCTCTATTTGTTTCAAGTAGAGTGTCTGTCGTGCTGGGATTATTGTTTGGTTTTGATTTATTCTTAGATTTCGGGGAAAAATACGCTTAAGTATTCAATTGGTCGGATTGAAGAAATGCTGTTTGATTTAGAATCGCGACGGATAGGATTTCATATTCTTGTTCATTATATGCAGATCTATTACGTGTTTTAAAGTCAGAAAATATTAGTAATTTTGGTAAGGATCTGGATTTTAAGATGCAAAGTTTTGATTTGAGTTATGGAAATGTGAAAATATAGGCCAGCAACTGAAGATACACCAGTATGATTTCTGTGGAAGATCTTTACATCTTTACAATGTTAGTGTAATATTGTGAGTTCATAAATTTGTTGAGAGGATACAAACTCTATTTTTTGGACATGGAAAATTTGGAGCCGGTACCTGAACCACCTTTTACCTTTCTTCTTGTAATAAAATTTTACTATAGCACCGGGGGAAATTTTGCTTTGTTGCAGCATTTCCATGAAGAGGCATTACTTTGAACCACATACCAAGTTGAAGAATGAATCCATAACACATTATTATGCTGTGATTATAAACATCTCGGAACTATCCCTTTTGAGCAATGCATCAACCTTCCAAAGGGAAATGTGTTTGCATGAGTATGGTACCTGGGAGCGTCCGAGATGAATTTTTGCGTATTTCATTGTAGATTATGAGAAAATCTAATTTAAGCCCATAGTCTTACAGTTGTCTTTGTTAAAGCTTTACTATAAAATCAGAAGGATCAATTTTTTTTAAAGATTTTAGCCCTTACAGGTTCATGAAATTATTAACAAATCACAAAAAAAATTGAAACAAAAAGGGTTCCTACTTTTTTATTACTTAAATTCTTTGAATGTTTAGCAAAAACTTACATGTCTCTCTTTATGCTGCTTAGACTCTAAATGGATACCTTCCTCTTCACCTCGGAGTCTGTCAATGAAGGCCACCCTGACAAGCTTTGTGACCAAGTCTCAGATGCCATTCTTGATGCTTGCCTAGCTCAAGATCCAGATAGCAAAGTTGCGTGTGAAACCTGCACGAAGACTAATATGGTCATGGTCTTTGGGGAGATCACAACCAAAGCCAATGTAAACTACGAGAAGATAGTTCGGGATACCTGCAGAGGTATTGGGTTCACTTCAGCTGATGTTGGCCTTGATGCTGACAAGTGCAAGGTCCTCGTTAATATTGAGCAACAGAGCCCTGACATTGCTCAGGGAGTTCACGGTCATCTCACGAAGAAACCCGAAGAAATTGGAGCTGGTGACCAAGGGCACATGTTTGGCTATGCCACAGATGAAACACCAGAGCTCATGCCACTCACTCATGTCCTTGCCACTAAGCTTGGGGCCAAGCTCACCGAAGTGAGAAAGAACATGACTTGCCCATGGCTGAGACCGGATGGTAAGACCCAAGTTACCATCGAGTACAAAAATGATGGTGGTGCAATGGTTCCTATTAGAGTTCACACTGTCCTCATCTCAACCCAGCATGATGAGACTGTTACAAATGATCAAATAGCCAAGGATTTGAAAGAACACGTGATCAAACCCGTGATTCCTGCTCAGTATCTCGATGACAGAACAATCTTCCACCTAAACCCATCAGGTCGATTTGTTATTGGTGGGCCACATGGAGATGCAGGACTCACTGGTAGGAAAATTATCATTGACACCTATGGTGGTTGGGGTGCTCATGGTGGAGGTGCCTTCTCAGGCAAGGATCCTACCAAGGTGGACAGGAGTGGTGCATACATTGTTAGGCAGGCGGCAAAGAGTGTAGTGGCTTCAGGACTTGCCCGTCGATGCATAGTGCAAGTTTCATATGCTATTGGTGTGGCAGAGCCACTTTCAGTGTTCGTTGATACCTACAAGACGGGTAAGATTCCAGACAAGGATATACTAGCCCTTATCAAAGAGAATTTCGACTTTAGGCCTGGAATGATTGCCATCAACCTTGATCTTAAAAGAGGAGGGAACTTCAGGTACCAAAAGACTGCTGCCTATGGACATTTTGGCCGTGAGGATGCTGATTTCACTTGGGAGACTGCCAAGATTCTCAAGCCTAAAGCTTGAGTTAGTGGGCTGTCAGCGAGACAGTACTTCTGCAAACTGAATTTGCGTACAAATCACACAGGTTTCAGATGAATAAAAATGAGCTCCATGAGATACATAGCTATGATTCGTTCTAGGTCCTGGATTACGTTTTCTGCACTTGAATTTGAGGGTTTTGGGAGCGTGGAGTATTTGTTAATGGGTTTCTTGTTTTTTCTTTCCATTTTCTCGTCTCTCTCCTTTATTTTCAGAATGTGTCTTGCAACACCTGAATTGTGTTTTGATACTATGTATTACTCTGTTTTAATTCATCGAACCATAGCTTTTTATTTACTACTGTCTGAATATACTTTATTTTTCCCTTTATTTTGCTCGAGGAAAATATATCTCTACTTCTTTTAGAAATATGGAATTTTAGTGATATTCACAGGATGACTTCCCAGGTTCTGAAGTAAATTTACTAGCAAGTATATTTTTTAACCTCTGCGAAATATGCACTTAGCCTTCACCAACTTATTTTTTGATCGAATTTAACTCACCCAACATTTTCATGTTCAATACCATGATCAGAGACTATGAGGACTACTTTACTAGCGAGCATGACTTCCTCGAGTCTAGAAATCCCTTACATGATGGTTTTTAACGCGCTAAGATAGAACACAAAATGATGCTTTAGTGACTAATGTAAATAATTAGTAGACAGTTAATGTTGGGATTTGCCTAATATAATTTGGATTACAATTTTCTGTGGGTTTTGTTGATTTTATTTTCCATGAAAAATGTCCATTTTTCACCAAATTTCCTATTTTTGGACTGTTGATTAATGTTTTTTTCCCCAAAAGTTAATCACGTGATCATATTTTCCTCAAAAATAAGGAAAATGTTTTCTTTAAGGAGATGTATTTTTTATTTTTATTTTTATTTTTGGGCAATTCACACACAATCCCTCTCATTCACCACTCTCTCTCATCCACCCACTAATAAAATTTGGATGGGTGTAACATTTTCTATATTGAAAATTAAACTAATCAAACTCATTTAGAGCATGTTTGATAACCATTTTGGTAGGAAAAAAGTGAGTTTTGAATGATGATTTTTAGGAGAATGTGTGGTTAAAAATGAAAAAAAAGTTTTTGGTATGTGTAAAATTTTTATTGTACGAATGTGTGGTTGAAAATGGTCTTGTAGCAAACCATAAAATAAATTAAAGAGTGTCAAATATGCACTTAATTAATAATTTACATGTTTTTTTTTCCATACAAGGTCCATACTTGCAATCAAACACACCTTTAGAGTTTCTCTCGAGTTTGTAAGTCCATATTTACTCGTGCTGACCTTTTTAAATATCAAATGGTTAATTGGCATAAAATGTCTGTATCATTTACTTTCATTTTGCAAATTGTCCATATCGTTTCACTTTTGACATTTGGACTCTTATATCAACCATTTTTTTGTAACGTACTCCACCATCTCTTTCTGTTCATTTACTCCGTCAAAATGGACGCGTGCAGTCCACTCGTGTGATTTGGGGGGGGGGGGTAGGGGTAAAAAGATGTGATGAATGGAATGATTGAACGTTGTTTGTAGTTGGAAATTGGTCTTGTAGCACTCACTCGCTATATCTCGTCGTAATGTGTAATAGAACTGTAAAATATGCAACCTTAATTAATATTTACATGTTTTTTTTTTCCATACAAGGTTCCTCACATACTTGCAATTCAAAACAGTGCGACCTTTAGAGTTTCTCTCGAGTTGTTTAATGTCCATATTTACTCCGTGCTGACCTTTTTGCGCGCTCTCGCTCGCTGCACTCAATGGTTTAATTGACATAAAATGTCATATGTGTGCTATTTACTGTTTCATTTTGCAAATTGTCCAGGTCGTGTTTTCACTTTTTGACAATTTGGACTCCTTAATCGCAACCATTTTTTTGTTAACGGACTCCTCCTTCTCGTTTCTGTTCATTTGCTCCGTCAAAATGGACGTCTTGCAGTCCTCGGGGTGATATATCAATGGTAATTTGGTTAAGATTTTACTTGTTTGATTTGTCTTAACTGCATAATATTCTATTTTTATTTTTTATACACGCCTTATTCCATCTTTTGGTCATCCTTACTATAGAAACTCGATGATTATTTGCTTGACTCTTAACACGGATCTAAGTTTTTGATGTGTGTTTTTTGAAGTGTCATGTAAGTGAGTGCAATGCAAAAGTTGAATATGATTGGTAAATATTGAGTTTCTGTGCAGAAACTTCTCGAGTTTATCAAAGATGCCAAAAAAATTGGAGTTGATTGGATAAATATCAAAGTGGCTACACACAATCTCAAATTTGCTTCGACTATGAATTTTAAATTTTCCATATCTTTGTCGCTGTTAAACGACTCTGTGTAAATTCAATATCTATTTCCAATTATATAATTTTCCTGTAGAGATTTATGTAGCAAAAGTTATGCGCTAGTTTCCTTATATAGTATGAACATAGGTTCGTATCCATCATTAAGCGCAATTAGCCCGAGCATTATGAGAAACTTATAATGGCACAACTTTTATGTAACATCCCATTCCCTAAAAGGTGGAAATGGAAATGATATGCCATTGAATATGTAATTGAGATTTGAAAGTTGGTACATATGCTCTCAGAAAATTGAAATATAATGTGGTGGTCGTGACTAGTTGAGTGTGTTCGACTTCAGAAATTTGCGCTGCAACAAACTCTCTGTATATATTTGTTCACCATACTCGATTTTTGCATAGTAAGATATTCGAGTTATGACCAGCATAAATTACCAGAATTATATGTCAGCATGTATTTCATGTTTTGACACTGTAGCAAGACGCGAGATTTGGACGGGCTATATGGTCAAGACAAATTTGGTAATGCAAGCCGCATAAACGTCTTATGATTGTACGCATCGGGGTTGACATAGTCTTCTGACCATTTTATTTTAACATGTCACAATGTCCTTGAGAAATTTTTCAGGGGATAAAGGATCGGTCATATTAATGATCTTGAGTCCACAATTACTAAAGTGGAACAAATCATACGACATGAATTAAATGCAATCGATTTGACGGAGCAATATGGATACAATGATGAGATGAACGTGGTAGTGAGTGATTCATAGCAAAGAGAATGTGAGAATCCATTCCTTAGGGTTCTACGATAAGGAATAATTTGATAAATGTAAAGAAAACTTACGTATATGAAGATTTTATGTCATAGTTGATCCGTTATCAATTGTGATGTGTGGAGGCTTCATATTTATAGTAGTCTTACTAAGTTGTTGATTAACTTACACACACACATGACGTGAGTGCTATGTGTATCCACATGGTAGAGTGATGTATGTCATGTGTGTGTTGGCATTCATGATGCGAGATCTGGTTCTATCTTTCAATAGTTTCAAGCAGTTTTTCAAGTCAGGTACTCGATATAAAAGAAATGTCCCACTTTGTAAGTGAAGCGTTGTTCTTATAGAGATCCCAATTGTCTACTGTTAAAAGAGAGACCGCACGCGCTGCCAATCGAGTGAAGTGAGAGAAAGAGATGGCTCGGCAAGTCTTCAACCTACATAAACCAAGGTTTCTCAGCTATTTCTACGCGGTCAAACGACTCGGCAAAGATCTTCCGCTCGTCGATGTCAGTAGTACACTCATTACTGTTTTCAACTATAATTAACTGAAAGTAATATGTGTCAAATTCTAGCGATATCTTTTATTTTGGTGTGATCGGATTTAATTGGATTTGATTTTTTAAAAGGACGAGAGGATATGAGGAACTACGATGGGCTATAGCTTGCGGTCCCTTTCATTGATTTGCTATAGACTGATACGTTTCTTGACAAAATACCCAGTCTTATTGAAGCTGCCAAGGGGAAAGATACCCTTGTTTTCCATTGTGCTCTCAGCCAGGTTTGGTTCACGTATCTTTTGTTTTCGCCTTCCCTCCTAGGCTGTTTATCATTTATTACCCACCTGGCTTAAATATGAACACAATAATTAGATTGAGCTATTCGAAGTTTGAGCTTTTGAGATGGAACCCAAAGAGGCTAAAAAGCTCAAACGAGCAATTTGATTGTCTAAAGTTCAAAGGAGCATTCATTTCATGATTGGTGTTCTTACCGAGACACTGCATGTTAAGGGTAAAATCTTATATGGCATAAATATGGAAAGAGATAGAACCCCAAGACTGCAATTTTGCTCGATATCTTTATTGGGTTTCATTTAAATCTGAATCTGTGGTTTTCCTTTTGACCTGAAACTGTGATGGAATTTAGTTCTCCTGAAATTTGTTTAGTATCTTGTTGCTTATTTGCCTGCGTGTCATTATAGTGTGACTGTGTTGCCGGTTGGAAGAATGAATAAAGGCAGAATCATTTTGCATTAATTAGTTTCCATCATTAAGTATTTCACCTTTCGCTGATTAAAATTTTGTTTTACGATAAGTGCTATGACGTAATGCTTCGCTAAAGTTTGTGTTTTTGTTATGGAGTATGCTTTGACACAAATATAGTTTGTAGGTTATGCTTGTTGTCTATCCATCAGACTTTCCAGTCTAAACTGCCCGATGGCCCTTTGTCCTTTACTAACATTGGCTGTGTGTCACTGGGTAACAAGTGTTGTCTGATTTCGTGTGCTCTTTGTGACTACTAAGGTTTCTTTTCATTTTTGCCAGTCATTGGTTTCATAATTAGATAATACGATTAACAAAAACAGATCAGGTTGTGAGCGCATGCTTAGTGTTAATTGCCACTCGTTGCATTTTTTTTTTATCTCTCTTTCATTCTTTTTGCTTCAAATTTAAGATTTTGGAAGCAATTACATCACATCCGACACCTGAATCACAATGATAGAATGCTTGAATTTCTCATGTGAAATGAAATGACACTTGAAAGATCAACTTGCAGATTCAAAGCTATGCTTACGATAAGCTTACCTATTTATTGATTTACTTGTCTTTCTGATTTAAATGAAAAAATGTTCGAGCTTTTATTCTTGTTGACAACTGTATTACTCAGTTCGGAATATTTTCTTGGAATACCCTGGATCCCCCTTCAAATTTGCCCAAAGGTAATCTATGCGTTTTTCTGGGTATCGAATACCATGTATTGTGTGTGTCAATTCAAGTGGGATGGACTGGAAGTAAATTCAGGAGGGAATGTCAGCAATGGAAGGTCTGATCCGAGTTGGGAGTTGGAAAGAGGTGGGGTCAACAACTACTTCCAGAAATGGAGGGATGTGGAATATGGATGGAGACACAGCTGTGCTGTTAGATACTTGATATGGGGTTAGAGCTAAGTAAAGTGAACTGCATTTAGACCACCTCGAGTGCTTTAGATGCATTAAATTAAACGGTTGGGTTTTGCTTAGAGATTGACAGATTG
The DNA here is from genome assembly GCA_019097785.1 of Fraxinus excelsior. Taxonomy (NCBI): domain Eukaryota; kingdom Viridiplantae; phylum Streptophyta; class Magnoliopsida; order Lamiales; family Oleaceae; genus Fraxinus; species Fraxinus excelsior. The sequence continues at coordinate 22,293,132 of CM032636.1, read as the reverse complement.
TGCAGATGAATGGAAGGAAATTGAAGATTTGTTTAAATTTTTGACAGTGCCTCCCAGATATGGTAGAGGCGCAAAAAGTTGGTCGTGTGCAGTTAGAAGGAGGAGAACAAACTATCTAAATACAGAACCAAACTTACATCAGATGAAGTTAAATGCTCTAGTGCTCAATCAAAACGCAAAGACAACTCCAAATGAAGAAAGAAAATAAAGAACTCAAATATTCTCGTGGGGGGGGGAAAAAAAAATGACCCCATTTTGATGCTGGGTTATACATATAAGATGTCTTTCTTTCTTTTGATTGTAGTAGATTTTTATGCAATGGGTTGAAGGTTTTTACGGAGAGCATTGTGTTAGTTTTGTGTTGGTTCAGAATATAGGTCGTAGTTAAAAAAGCATCCACCCCAAAAGGAAATACCCCACCCTCTCGTTAGCATGCCACCATCATGTATGGGTGTAAGCGGTTCGGCTTTTTAGCGATTTTTTGACAAATTTTTTCAAACCAAACCGTTTTTTTTTAAACCACCCCCCCCGCGCGCCCCGAAAAACTAAAACCTAAACCAAATTCAATTTTGATTGAACGGTTTTTGAAAAAAAACTCTCAAACCTAAACCTAACGATTTGTGTCCGTTTTTAAACCGTTTTAAACGGTGGTTTCACCGTATATTTTTTTATCTGTCTACTTTTATGACATTAATTCATTGAATTCAATATATATTTATAATGTCTTACTAGACAATAAATCTAAAATACAACTAAATATATATACTACAAATTTAAATACAACGAATCATAGTGAAATCACGATAAAACTAAAATATAGTTTTATTTATTTTCCATTTTAGACTAAGACGTTACGATACGTTACAATACAAGTCTACTAAACTAAATATAAAGCCAAAAAATATAATGATGTTCAACAAGACCTCGTGATCATCATATCTGAAAAACAAAATCACTGATTAGACAGAAATAATAACTAACCATAATAATAAATCAATTGTTTATAATATCTAAACATAACAATTACATAAGTTTACCGTTGTATTTTGTTACGAATTTAGTTTCTAACATATACTCAAACATCAATTGTTGTCACACATGATTCATAGTCTCCATTGTCAAACAAATGCATTCGTTATATCATCATAGTATTGGAAATACTAGATAGATAAGAGAATCTTTAAAAATATGGTAATAGAAAATATAAACTATCTCCCACAACTTTCATTGAATCATCAAATGTTTCCACTTCTTCTAAATATTGGCACAGTACTATAGGTTCATTCTTAATTTGCAACCAATTCTTTCCGTATATACAAGCCTCAACCATCCTTGTGCCTAATAAACTCCTAAAGAAATCAAGTATTTGACCTTCATTTGAGAATGCAGACTCAGAAGCAACCGTATTAAATTTGAATTCTAAAGAGAAAAAAAGTTTTTGATAGATTATGTTAGTTCTTGAGATTATTAGATATAAATTAGGATTATTTGGTAATAATAATATATTATGTAATAGAAAATTATAAATTGACAAAAATACATACAAATGAACAAAAACTATTGAATTTTTGCATATTTGGATGAATTTTAAAAAAAAATCATTATTTTTATTTTTTTATTTTTATAGTATTTTTTCACCGGTCCGGGGGGTTTGGTTTTAAATCGCAATTAAAATTCTCAAACCTAAACCAAATCGTTTTTGACCGGTTTGGTTTGGTTCAAAACCATTTCGTTGACGAGTCCACGTGGCACTAAACCGACGGTTTCTAAAATGCAGTTTCGGTTCGGTTTGGCGTTTTTGCTTACAGCCCTACCCCCCATCATGGACCTTACCATTTCTAATAACGTTCTCTTCTTCCTTTCAGCAACACCATTTTGTTGATGTGTATTAAGAATAATTAACTGTCTAATGATTCCCTTATCATTGCATAGTTATTTGAACTCATTAGATAGATATTCACGTCCTCGATCAGTTCTCAAGGCTTTCACCTTTCTATCTATTTGATTTTCTACCATATTTAAATATCGTCTAAAACATTCTAATGCCTCTGACTTCTAGGAAATCAAATAGACATAACTGTATCGCGTGAAATTGCCTATAAAAGTAATGAAATAAGAGGCTACATGTCTTGCCCTCACATTCATCGGGCCACATATATCTGAATAGACCAACTGCAATGGAAGTTCAGCTCTTAAGGCTTTACCGAATGGTTTTCGTGTTGTTTTTCCGATTAGACAATGTTCACAAGTAGGTGACGAAACTTTAGAGATTGAACTAAGCAAGCCTTCTTTGGCTACCTACTCAATCTCTCTTGTCCAATATGTCATAATCTAGCATGCCATATAGATGTATCAACATTCAAATCTTTAGAAGACAAAGATACATTCATAGAAAACAACGATCAACATAATAATTATAAGTGTTTGGATCACAATCCAGCACTACAAAACCACCTTCTACATGTCCAAATCCATAACTTACATTACAATTGTTTATACGAACAGAGTTACCACAAAAGTTCAAACTGAAACCTAATTTTAAAATAACAACAGAAATTAAGTTTCTTCGTATCCCCGATGTAAACAGGACATCATGAAGGAGAATTGTACAGCCACCACGCAAATGTAACTTGCATGTACTGATCCCTTTCACCTCCACTCTATCATCGTTGTCGATCGACGAAGCTCCATAAACGTTTCTCGATCCCTGGTTACATGGTTTGTCGCTCCTGAGTCTACAATCCAATAAGATTCATTTAGCATAATAGTGCTTAAAACATAAATAGCACTAAAAGAAGTATTTATAAGAGCTACCTTCTTTAGCTTAGGGCATTCCTGAGTAAAGTGACCCAGCACCTGACAGTTGAAACATTTCAACTTGCTTTTATCTTTCTTCTTTCCAAACCATTTACCCATTTTATTGCGTTTTGTTTTGTTCTTTTTAGGTCTCTGTCCAGTTTCTTTTTCCTTCCATTTCCCGCTTTTGAACCAATTCTTTTTACGCTTAAAGCCTGAAGATTTTCCAGAACTAGTTTCAGCTACAAAAACATGTCCCAGAGATTTAGCTGCCCCAAGGCGCTCATCCTCTAGTTCCACATGGCGGGCAGCATCAGCAAATGTTTTGATGCTATCATTGTGAGTCAGATTGACTTTTAGACGTTCCCAATTATCAGGAAGGGAGCGGATCAAAGCCTGAACTTGTTGCTCATCAGAGAGTACGTGACCAGCCGACTTCAGTGCCCAAATCATAGTAGACATGATCCTCACATGCTGTTTGATGTTGTGATTAAGAAGTTTCTTGTAAGTATCAAACTTAATAGTCAGCTGCCTCAATCTAGTCACACTATTACCACCATATTTCTCTCTCAAATATGTCCAGATGTCATGAGCAGTCGGAACATGCTCACATTCATGAATGAGATCATCCACCACGGAACTTGCCGAAATTGCACGAGCATTGAAATCTTTCTTTTTCCATGTATGGTAAGTTTCCTGATCCCTTCTCTGTTGAGCAGTTTGACCTACCACTGGGTCTTCCATCACGTGGTTAATGCCCTTAAGGAAGTCATGTTCCTCCAGCACATACCAAATTTTATGACGCCAAGTGTTATAGTTATCGCCATTCAATTTGTCACTCTTATTAAGGCCAGTTATGATATTCTTAGATGTCATGGTCTGTAAAAATTTTTAGAGAATCATATAAATATCCATTTATGCACACATCATTTTGCACTCATGCAAATTAAGTTTTATGACAATTTCACACTAGACACGGAGTCGAAAGTTCACTAATTTCCCAATCATCGTCCAATATCCTAATGTTATATTATCATAAAATTAATTTCATAGAGCAAAATCATAAGTTCTAGGTCAGAATTACTCAAACTCTTTTAACCTTAGAAACTATTAGTCATATACAAAATAGGCAAAACATTTTGACTATATGTGATAAATATGAAACATACTTATAAATCTAAAAAAAAATGTTAAATATGTACATGCGATCATATTAAGCATCCTTAAGCAACTACTAAACATGGAAAAAAAAATTCACATAGATATTGTTCAACAATATGAACTAACCATACATATCTAAATTAATTATAAAATTCTCATTTGAATTCCATTTCCTCATCAAGATCCTGATCAAATAATTGTAGCGCAAATGTTACAAATTATCCAAAACTTCAATAGCAACATCATGCCAATTTTAGGAAGCGTCCTCATTAATTTTCCACCTTACATATAGGCTGTCCCAAATGTATCACTTTTCGACACATTGCTTCGAGATATTTTATGTGTTGTAGTAGGTTATGTCGTGGATCCATTTCATAATTTCTATATGTACATAATTTTTCAACACGTTTCACAACCGGTGCTCTTCTAGCTTTTCCTTTAAGGATGCTAAAAGTGCACATTGATCCAGTAATATCTGATCAAGCACATGAATTGGAAACTAGTCACAATGGATCACATAATCTAATCAAAATCCACACCACTTATGAACGCATAGAAAATGTGATATATTAAATACTTTTGGAGTATTTACCAAAAAAAAAAAGCTCCCACTAGGCAAATACCACTTAATAAATATTCTTGATTTTAAAAAAAAAATCTAGAATTTAATCAGGTCCAAAATATATATATATATATATATACAACTTTTCAAATTGGTATTGGATTAAACAATTTCCAAAAATAATATTGGGACTAATATGCAACATGCAATTTTTCAAATTGCATTTGGAATAATCAACATTTAAAAAGTGTGGGGACCAACATGCAATTTTCTCAAAATTGAATTTGGAATAACTAATTTTTTTCAGACTGCTGTCGAAACTTCAGTAAGTCATAACTACTTCAATTTAAGGTCAAAAATTATGTTCTTTATACCATTGGAAAGCTCTTGAAAAGATCTATCCAACCATATAAAATGGAGATCGTAGAACTTAACGTGAAAGAAGTTATCATGCGATGAAGTTTTGATTTTCTCAATTGGGTCCATTTTTCTCTCAAAATACAAATCCAAACGTAGTGAAATTTTTCAGATATGTTCTCCTTAATATCATGAACATACAGTACAAATTTCATGAATTTATAAGAAGTATATCAAAAGTTGTCATTAAGGATGTTCAAGCTTTTGAAGAAAACATGATACATATGTTTTAATCATTTCTACCCATTTCCAGCATGAACTTGATCACGAAAACAACATTCTAAGGCTCTGATACCAATGTTAAACATGCTTGCATGCTTCTAACAGAAATTCAAATTGTAAAACTTACTTGAAACAACCAAAACGAGGTTGAATCACTTGCCTTTTGTTTGCTTATCTCCACACTGCTTTGTACTTACTGCTTGGTCAAAAATTCGATCACAAAGGAAGGAATTTGATAGCTACAATCCAAGAACCAGTTTAGAGAATATATACTTCAAATGGACGTGAAGACTGAATTTCTTAATGGAGAATTGGATGAAGAAATTTACGTACAACAACCAGTTGGTTTCATTAAAACTGGCCAGGCGAATAAAATTTGTAAATTGAATAGATTAATCTATGGCCTAAAGCAGTTTTCTAGACAGTGGTACTTGAGATTTGACAAAGCAATTATATCATACAATTTTGTCATGATGGACGAAGATCATTGTATATATTTGAAAAGGTCCAATGAGAAATTTGTAATTTTATCACTCTATGTAGATGATATCTTACTAGCTGAGAATGATAATGAATATATTAAAACTATTAAGAAATGGTTGTCCTCAAATTTTGAAATGAAGGACATGGGCGAAGCAGATTATATGTTAGGCGTTAAAATCCATAGATATCGTTCGAAGAGGTTTCTAGATCTGTCACTAGAGCCATATATAAAGAAAATTCTTGAACGTTTCAAAATAGAGAATTGCAATCCCATTGACACTCCTGTATCGAAAGGCGAAACTCTAAGTCTTCGTATATGTCATAAAACTATTGAGGAAAAAGAAAAAATGTCCAGGGTTCCATATTCCAGTGCGGTTGAGAGCTTGATGTACGCTATGATGTGTACTCGTCGTTACATTTGTTATGCCGTAGGTATGGTCAGCAAGTATCAATCTAATCCTGGAAGAGAGCATTGGAAAGCTATTAAGAGGATATTGAGATACCTGAAGGGTACTGCTAATTATCCCTATGCTATCAAGGGAATGATTTTTGCTTAAAAGGATACACGAATGCTGATTGGGATGGAGACCTAGATGAGCGCAAATCAACTTTGGGATATACATTCTTGCTTAATAATGACGCCATCTCTTAGAGTAGCAAGAAACAAACATGCATTTCCTTGTCAACAATTGAAGTAGAATTCATAGCATGTACTTCAGCGGTATGTTGGAAGAAAATGGGTCGCCCATGTGGACTGACCCGACCCGATTCGGATTATATGAGAGTGTTATTGGAGAGAGAAGTTGAGGAAGTTGAGAAAATTGAATTTGAAACTTAACTTCCCACAACCCACAACTCCCATATACAACTTCCACCACAAGAGAAGAAAGATATATGCACGCACAAATTCGTATGAATAAAAAGAGAGAAAAATACATGTGGTTGGTGGCTTTTTTTGAAGTATATCTTCTCTAAATTGGTTTTTGGATTGTGACTATCAAATTTCTTCCTTTGTGATCGAATTTCCGACCAAGAAGTGAGTACAAAGCAGTGTAGGAGACAAACAAACAAAATGCAAGTGATTCAACCTTGTTTTTGTGGTTTCAAGTAAGTTTTACAATTTGAATTTCCGTTAGAAGCATAAAAGCATGCTTTACATTGGTATCGTAGACTTAGAAGATTATTTTCTCGCTCAAGTTCATGCTGGAAATGGGTAGAAATGACTAAAACACATGTATCATGTTTTCTTCAAAAGCTTGAACATCGTTAATGGAAACTTTTGATATACTTCATATAAATTCATGAAATTTGTCCTGTGTGTTCATGATATTAAGGAGAACATATCTGGAAAATTTCACTACGTTTGAATTTGTATTTTGGGAGAAAATTGGAACCCTAGTTGAGAAAAGCGAAACTTCATCGCATGATAACTTTTTTCACGTTAAGTTTCACATTGCCCATTATATATTGTTGGATAGATCTTTTCAAGTGCTTCCCAATGGTATAAAGAACATAATTTTTGGTCTTAAATTGAAGTAGTTATGACCTACTAAAGTTTCGGCAGTAGTCTGAAAATAACTTTTTTTTTTTTTTTTTTTTGAGATGATGAACAATATCCGCGAGTAATTTTTTTAGAAACATAAACTGTTGCCATAGAGGTGAGTGATTTCAAATTCAATTTTGAGAAAATTACATGTTGATCCCTACACTCTTTTGAATGTTGATTATTCCAAATGTAATTTGAGAAATTGCATGCTGCATATTTGTCCCAATATTATTTTTGGAAGTTGTTTATTCCAATACTAATTTGAAAAGTTGTATTATATATTTTGGATCTGTTTAAATTCTGAATTTTTTTTTTTTTAAATCAAGAATATTTACTAAGTGGTATTTGCCTAGTGGGAGCTAATATTTTTTGGTGCTCTCATGAAATTAATTTTGTGATAATGTAACATTAGGATATTGGACGATGATTGGGAACTTAGGGAACTTTCGATTCCGTGTCTAGTGTAAAATTATCATAAAACAGATCATAGCATCTAAGAATATCATAGCTGACCTTAATAAGGGTGACAAATTGAATGACGATAGCTATAACACTTGGCGCTATAAAATTTGGTATGTGCTGGAGGAATAGGATTGCCTTGAGGGCATTAACCACGCGATGGAAGACCCAAGGGTACGTCAAACCGCTCAACAGATAAGGGATCAGGAAACTTACCAAATGTGAAAGAATTGATCTATGTTTCTTCATTGTACGAGTCTCTGAGGCACATATGGCCTCACTTATACCCCCTTATGACTTTTAACTGTTTCTCGAGATTTTATTTCAGTGTTGCTACTTTAGCATGTTGCCAATAACTATGGTTGATTCGGTTTGAATCGTTTGATGGAACATGTCTAGGAAAGAAGCTGACTTGAAATGTAGGGATTCAAGTAGGATATGAAGACTATTTTATCTAACACCTCAGCTTGTATTTACCGGCCGAACAATTGTGTTAATCATTTGAGTTTTGTAACACAATTGCGAATACAATATAAATGAGAAGGTTGAGTATGTTCTAAAATAAATTGAGGGGATAAATACTCAATTTGGTGTTACAAAATATGTCTAGAGTATAACAAGAAATATATTTCCTCTTCTAGAGCTACTGTATATCCCTAACAAGTGTATATTGTTGTGTGCTTTTGAATTAACTCGCTGATCGCATGATCCATTTACTTGTATGAACTTAGATACGTTGAGATAAATATAATTGATATTAAAATCAGGTCAAGCCCATCATGTGTAAGTGAGAGATGTTGGAAGAAAATGGGTCGTCCATGTGGGCTGACCCGACTCGGATTATATGAGCGTGTTATTGGAGGGAGAAGTTGAGAAAATTGAATTTGAAACTCAACTCCCCACAACCCACAACTCCCATATACAACTTCCACTGCAAGAAAAGAAAGATATATGCATACACAAATTCGTATGAATAAAAAGAGTGAAAAATACATGTGGGTGGTGGCTTGTTTTTGAAGTATATCGTCTCTAAATTGATTAATAGTGGCTATCAAATTCATTCCTTTGTAATCGAATTTTCGACCAAGGAGTGAGTACAAAGCAGTGTAAGAGACAAACAAATGAAAGACAAGTGATTCAACCTCGTTTTGGTGGTTTCAAGTAAGTTTTACAATTTGAATTTCCGTTAGAAGCATGCAAGCATGTTTTACAGGTTTGATATGGGTTTGTGTGTTTTACAAGCTCTTGGGATGTTGTAAAAGGTGAAGTTTCATATTTTGTACTTGGGCTGAACTCTCTTAGCAATTTGTCGGTAAATGTTTTCCTATGAAAAAAAAAAATTACCACTTGTGATCTTCATCACTGTGATTTTACTTACTCTTGGAGTTCCAACTAGATGGAACTTCAACTTAATTTTTGCTAATAAACTATTTCACTTTGTCAATTGATTCGAACACTCGGTAAATCTTCTACTTAGCTGATTGTTAAATTGATGTTTGACTAGCAAATGCTTCTGCTGAAGGTTCGTGGACCCAAATGTGCTAGAAGGCTTGCCGAGTATCTTGCTGATGTGAAAGAAGATATGGGGATAAAAAATATCATGGTCTTGGAACGCGGTTATAACGGTTGGGAAGCCTCAGGAAGGCCTGTTTGTCGCTGCACCGAGACTCCCTGTAAGGGTGAATGAAGTCAAGTCTGCTGGAAGTGTTGATGCAAAAATAAAATAAATTCAATATAGTCTTGAACCATGAGGGGGAGTATATGGATTTATGAGAGCATCAATATTGATGAATATGTGAGCATTGTGTGCTACATCATATAAGAAACTTTCCAACTTCTGGTTAAGGCAATAGAAGTGATGATAATTCAAGGTATTGCATAAGAGAATCTGCCTTCCCTTTCTAATGTTGTTTATTTTAAACTTTAAACGGCTCGTGTTTAAAAATTCTTTATTTTAACTTTTTAAAATATAGGGTGGATATGGCTCTTTAAATTTAAAGAGTCAAACTCACTCATAAGTCATAGATTTCAATTCTCTATTTTCTAAACTATTCAAATGATATTTAAATTGATTGGACATTTACATAAAAAAAATTATATTAAATAAAATATGAGAAGAAATCAATAAATATTTTTTGAAAAAGGCAAAATAAAGAGGTAAAATTGAAAGCATTGTTGGTGTGCAATCCACGTGTAGGTTGAACTCTACAATAGAAATAAAATCATTCATTTATAGTAATGTTCTAAAAAGACCGTCTAGGCTTGAAACTTGGGTAAAACACTTCGCTTCTATCCTAAACTTTTTTTTATCAATCCTAAACGGATTATTCTTTTTTTCTTTTTCTCTTTTGTCTTCCTAAGCGCTTTATTATGTTTTTTCCCCTTTTCTAAAAGTCTTTTATTTGACTTTACCTTATTAACTTTTTTTTTTTTGTTTTTTAACTTTTCATTTGACTTTAAATTTAAGTTTTTAAAAGATTTTATCTATACAAAAGTAAAAAATGATTTTACCTAAATAGTTAAATAAAAATTTAAGATATGATGCCATCTACATTATATAATTATGATCTTGTAACTCGTTATTTTGTTACAAATTCTAACAGTATATATGAAGTTCCTATAAATTTATTAAGTATGATTTGTCTAGTTGAAAATTGAAATTATGAAAAACATTTTAATTTTTGTTTTTCAAAAACTTGAAAATTGTATATTTGACTAATGATATGAATTATTAAGCACCCATTACAACAACTCAATAATGGGTTGATTCGTCCTAATTTTTTTTTTTCATTTAATTAATTCTTTTACCATTGATTAGAGTTTCGGCAATTCGACCCTGCAACTCTTTTTGGTTAATGTTCGGGTCATCTTTTAAAGAATTGGTCTTTACTCTTTAGGGTATCATTTTTAATTTTCTTGAACTTAGGGGCGTGTTTGATTTATCCAAAACTCGGGGGACTAAATGCGAATTTCGAAAAGTTAACCAGCGCAAACTCGCCATCAAGACTCGGTGCAGATAAACATTTATAGAATACAACCCCGATCGTCGTCTAAGGGCAAAAGGAATTGGAAGAAATTAAAGCAAATTGACCTCTGCAAAAATGGTGAATTCACAATTCTCTCACGTCTTTGGTTCAATCTGGTTTTATATGTGTATATCTATAATCACTATATCTCTTTCTCTCACACAAACTAATATGTAGGTTTGCTTGGCGTGTTTGTTACCACTCTTTCTTGTGCCGATCGTCAATTTATTGCCTGTCATCTTCGATTTGATCATGGTATGTTTGTTGCTCGGCTATTATTATGTAATTTTATTTTTGGTTTACAATTTTTAAGAAATTAATTTTATTCATATATCATGTTTTTAGGCAAAGGTATATAGGTTATTCGGGTGGGAATACCGTAAGCCGGAGAGAGCGCCCCCTGCTTGTCCATATAAACCCTCTGCAAATAAGAACTCTACCAACAATTCAGTAAGTCATATATGGCAAGCGTGCTTTTATTTTGCATTTTTTTTTCATATATTTTTGTCTTTTTGTGGTTGGTTTGTTGAAATGTTATCTATCCTATGATATTTTTTTTGGGGTTGTTTGCAGCGTGATTAGTTTTATTAGAAGATATAGATACTATGGACATCTTTTGTGATCCATGAGCAAATCTTTGCTAAATTTAGCACAAACTGATCCTATCTTTTACATAATCGATCCTCCTTTTTTTTTTTTTACTGTATACGAATATGTGGAGCTCAGTGAGTTGCTCCCATACTGGCCTTGCCATAGGGCAGTCGGGGTTTTACTCCTTATAGATTGAGACATGAGGAAGGATAGTATCATGGCATTAAGTTGTCATAAACGAAAGAGGTTCAACTCCCTCTCCGATTCGATTGACCCCTTCCTGCCCAATTCCTTTCAGGTATGTGAATTAGGGGGAATTGTTTGATCTTAAAGGAGATCTTCTATAATTTCACACGTGAGGGGTGATTACTTAGCAGGTTGGACCAAATATTGAGCTCTACGAGAATTCGGTTGCATCACAAAATGCCTGTCAAGTTATAAATGCAAGTCTTATAGAGTGGCTATTAGACTAGCTGTGGTTTTCGGTACTAAGTGTTGTGACATCAAATGACAAAATATCTATATCATAAATGAAGAAAAAAAGGAAGTTTTTGGGTTACACGTGCATCTTTTAGAATAAAATTAAGAATCGAAGTTATATGCCAAAAATTGTAGGTGTTACCAATTAAGAATAAATTTAGGTAGCATATTTTGATCATAAGGGTGTGTCATGTGTAAATCTAAAGAAACTTTCATACACAAGAGTTATGCAATCCTAGTAGAACAATTTAGAAGATAAAGGTGTAGATTATAATTAATATGGCCCAAGGTAGTAGTAAAAAATTAGTTTCCTTTGATGTTTCACAAGAGGTATGTTAAATTGAAGGGTAAAAAATGAGTGAAGTGACTGACTTCAAGATGATTAAAAAGAAGGCTTCTTGTTGTGATTATCACCACACAGTACCTACCATCAGTTACCTGCCAAAGTTATCAAGGTTTCCTTTTGGCGTGGAAAACTCTTTAACTTTCCAACTTCAACTTAGTGCTTGTTTGGTATTGCTTATAAGTGCTTATAAGCAGTGGATCCACGAAATGTGTGGATAATAGTGGGTAAAAGTGGTGGGTCGTACATAATGTAGATACAACTAGAGTTGATCAATTTATAAGCAACTATAAGCTTTGCCAAACTTGTACTCAGGTTCATATTTCCCTGTGTGAATGGTACCTTCTGTTCCCCTCCCTTCCGTCTCCCACTTTTTCTGTGCTTTCGTGGCTGTTGACGTTGAGTTATCCAGGTTCTTTTTAATGCCCTCCACACTTGGTTATCATGCTACTCACTTGTTCTCTCATCCTCTTCCCAAGGTGTGCCTGTTTTTCTAAAGCTTAAGCAAATGGCATTTCAAAGGATCAATTAATTCGAAGTTTTTGTTGCTGAGAGCATGTTAGTATGACAAAATATCACTTAAAAATGCAAACTGGAGTTGAATATGTTTAGGGTTTTTTCAGAAAATTAAAGTAGAAAAATGTAAGATATTTTAAAGAAAAAAAATATGGAAGGGCTGTTACTGGAGCATTTGATTGGGAATAAAAGTTGCTGTTCCATTTTATCTTTAACAATAGATAGTGTTTTGGCTGGTTGAATTTAAAGATAGCTGAGTCCTTGACAGTGGAAAGAAGAGTCATCAGATTTATGTTGAGATAAAATATATTTTCTTAAGAAACAAATAAGACAATATTAAGGAAGATTCATAAGGCTTACTGCCAATGTCCACTTTAATCGAAAATGAGCAGCATAATTTGGTAATCATACTTAGTATCTCCCTTTTTTGTTTAAAAGCTGAAACTTTAATTTGTAACCAACATGGATGTTCTAAGCCCTTGTTTGATCCCCATTATTTTCAAAATACACTTTTCTCTCTATTCTTTGCAACCACACATTCTTCGATAAAATAATATTACTCTCAAACCCAAAATTTTTCTTTATTTTTTAATCACACATTTTCATCAATTTATCATTCTAAAATGCATTCTTACAATAAAATGGGGTTCAAACAAGCTTTAAATATAAATGTGGAAAGTCTATACAGATATGCTGCAGTTGTGTCTGTAAGTTATCCTCCAATTGAGGGTTAGATGTATTATTTTGTTTTACTAAATAAGAGGTAATAGTCAAATATTATGCCCAACGTGACAGGACTTTTCTTTTGGAAATTCTCAGTATAGAGTAAACCTTTGAGAGGTATGATGTGGAATTGTGGTTATCCTATGACGGCTAGTTCTAAAATTGTGATGGTGAAGTGGACAATTTTTACCTTCTTGGTTATGCTGCTGTATGCTTTCATGGATTATAAACTTATGGGCTTTGAAATTGACTACCCTGTTTGGTAGTGACAGCTTGCTAGAAGTCATTTATGAGTTTTCTTAGAATTAAGCTTTAGAATCCACAGTCTACAGTTATGAACTTGTGAATTTATTTTATCAGTCATGATCTGTGCTTCTCTCTCTTTCGTTTTTCTTTTTTCATTGTGGAGTTTTCTTCCCAAATTTAATACCTAAATTCTATGCCTTAATATGTTTTATATAGCTTCTGCACCTTCCTTTCATTCTCTCTTTTATTTTCCTGGTAATGAATGGTATTTCTATACTATTTTTATTTGAATATAGATGTATATTGAGAATTCAATATACACTAAAAGTCCGTGTAGAACTGTCATTTAGAATATGGATTACAGACAACAAATTCCAATTACATGTATTTGGAAGTTTTAATTTGAAAATGCACACATCCTGGATCCAGGCCATTTCTAACTGCAACGTAAAATGATTGTTGATTATTGTCTCTGCTGCTCTGTGAATCGTTGTTGCAAGTTGCTGGAAACTGTGATTGGCTTAGAATCTTAGATTAATCAGTCAAGTGATTTTAGTACATGTTATTCTTCAGTTCACATTCTTCAGTATCGGTGTTTCCTTTCTGCTAGTAATTTCTGTTACTAATTTTTATTACATCTTACTTTTTAGTTTCGCCGACTCTTCCAAATGGTTATTGTGCTACAATTGTGTATCAACAGGTTACAGGAGAACAGAATGGTATCGCCCCAGATCCTTCACAAAAGTCTGTAGGAGTGGATGATGTCAAGCAAGATTGAAGTGGAGTTTTCCTTGTTATGAACATCTAAGTAAAATATTATGTACGTTCTCTTTGAACTTAAAAAAACCAATTGATGGAATGCCCTAAGCATAAAAAATGGATGTTCACAGATTGTTTAAATCAATGTAAGCTAACTTAAGTTCGACCAATGATATGTACTTTCTTTCTCCAAGACCTAGTTGTGCTTAGTTCGTGTAGTGTCATACTGGGGTGAAAATTTACATTTAGCAAAGCAGCTTCTTTGCATACTGTCTTTTTCTCAGAATTCTGTGCCTTGTACCAGGCTTCTAAGGGATTGCTCAAAATGCTTCGTTTCTGTTATCTATTAAAATGACGTTTGTGACCGTAAATCTGCCTAATAGACGTCTTTTTTTCTTTTCCTTCCCAGGAACCAGACATCTAAACAGAATGTATAATTTTTCCTTCTTTATGCTTTGCGTAGTGTCCTGTATAGATCCACACAAAGATTGAAACAACACTTGCGTACTCGAAACTTGTAGAGTCTGCACGGATCCTGCCTGTACGAGTACAATTCAGGAACTGGTGTAGAATTGTTTAACAATACAATATTAAACCATAAAATAGACATTTGTTGACGATTGGATTTGAAAAAGTTCATAAAATGGAAAGAACATTTCATAAGACAGGATTATAGCTTCTTAAATACTTGTAATGATGACCAAAATTTGTAACATTCATGAAAACTTAATATACAGTGAGGGCTAGAAGAAAAACCTTCTAAGAAAATTTCGAATAAAGTGACATTATTAAATTTCACCAAGGTAATATTTAACCCCTCGGGGAAAGTCGAAATTGGTGTAGCGATTGAGTTATTAAGAACCCACATTGAACTGATAAATAATTATGTTATGGATTAAAACTTTAGGACTATACTATTGATCTGGAAAGATACACATTAGAACGTATCTATATGTTTTCTTCCCGGTTTGTGGAATCTTTATGCTTGAAAGGCAACCACAGAATGATGTTAAACACTAGAATTTAAGTGAAACAGTCCAATTATTAGATAAATACTGCTTATAAGCAATTTAAGGTTATTTTACTCACATACACAAGGATACAGGCTAATATTCCAAACCTATTTATATTAATTTAGAAATTGGGAATTTGGGGCCATATACATTTTAATTAAATCTCAATATTGGCTGAATTTTCAGAAAATTATATGATATATGAAAGAAATAAACACCTATATGTTATATCTGGGAATATACTGTGAAAGTTCTTTATTTAAGTGTTACATGCCTATGTGATGAATGGATCAAGCTATATGGGTTTGAGATAGAATTGCTATTCTATTATGGCAGATCAAATCTAAGTTGATTCATTCGTGTCACTAGAAAGTCGGGTTGCCTACCTAAATCTTTTTCGTCACTTTGTTGACTTCATTGCTGGATGCGCTGAAAGATCTGAGGCAACTATAAATTTGGCAATGGCTATTCTTAGTGCTAGTGGTAGTTCCTGGAGGGGGACAGCAGGCTTTGGTTTCCACGTGCTCTCTAGTCGATGGTTCACAATCTTTGCTTCAATCCTAATAATGTGTGTAAATGGTGCAACATACTTATTTGGTGTATACTCCAACGACGTTAAGTCTTCGTTAGGCTATGATCAGACGACGCTTAACCTAGTGAGCTTCTTCAAGGACTTGGGAGGCAACCTCGGAATCATATCCGGGCTTATCAATGAAATTACTCCTCCTTGGGTGGCTCTGGCCATCGGTGCAGTTATGAACTTCTTCGGTTACTTCATGATATGGTTAGCTGTCACTGACCGTACTGCAAAACCCCGTGTATGGCAAATGTGCTTGTACATATGGATAGGAGCTGATTCGCAGGCTTTTGCAAACACGGGCTCTCTGATTACGTGCGTTAAGAATTTCCCCGAGAGTCGAGGAATTGTTTTAGGCCTTTTGAAAGGTTTCGTTGGTTTAAGTGGGGCTATTTTGACGCAGTTATACCATGCCCTTCATGGAAATGATACCAAGTCCCTTATTTTGCTGATAGCCTGGCTTCCGGCTGCTGTCTCAATCGTGTTTCTACCAACAATTCGACTCATCAAGAATGCTCGACTCAAGAATGAGGTTAATGTTTTCTATAGCATACTGTATGTGTCACTTGGCCTTGCTGGTTTTCTTATGATCATTATTGTTATTCAAAACAAACTTTCTTTTACTAGGATTGAGTATGTTGGAAGTGCTGTTTTTGTGCTTATTCTTGTCTTTGCTCCACTCGCCATAGTCATCAAACAAGAATTCTTTGCATGGAAGAGCCAAAAACAATTCAAAACAGTGATTGAAAATCCTCCTAGAACTGAATCAACACCATTACCAGCAGAATTGCAGCCTATATCATCACCTTCTCGGGCTCGAGTAAATCCTCAGAAGCCAGTCTCTTGCACGAAAGACATATTCAATCCACCGGACCGAGGTGAGGACCATACCATACTTCAAGCACTTTTCAGCATAGACATGTTAATCCTGTTCATAGCAACATCATGTGGCATAGGAGGGACATTAACAGCAATAGACAATTTAGGCCAAATCGGAAAATCTTTAGGCTACCCTACTAGAAGCATTACAACGTTCGTCTCACTAGTGAGCATATGGAATTATCTTGGACGTGTTACATCTGGCTTCGTCTCTGAATTCTTCTTGACAAAGTACAAATTCCCTCGACCCTTAATGATTACACTAGTCCTGCTCTTCTCGTGTGTTGGCCATCTTCTAATTGCCTTTTCCATTCCAAATTCTCTTTATATCGCCTCTGTGATCATCGGGTTCTGCTTTGGGGCGCAATGGCCATTACTTTTCGCGATAATATCAGAACTATTTGGCCTCAAATACTACTCCACACTCTTCCAATTTGGAGCTGTTGCGAGCCCAGTTGGGGCATATATTCTTAATGTGAAAGTAGCTGGAAAACTCTACGATAAAGAGGCACTGAGGCAAATGGTAGCCAAGGGGCTTACAAGGGAAGAAGGACAAGATTTAACATGTTCAGGAGGAGAGTGTTATAGACTATCTTTTATTATTATTACAGTTGCTACAATTTTTGGGTGCGTTGTTTCATTAATTCTGGTGTTTAGAACAAGAGAATTTTACAAGGGAGATATATACAGAAAGTTCGAGGAGGTTGAGGCAGTTGAAACCGTTGCCCCGACTAGTACCACCATTGCCAGTGAACCACTGGCAAGAAGTAGGTATGCAGATGAAGAATAGTGACATGTATCAATTTTCTTTATCGTTTGCACGGGTGAATTTTCTATTTTGTAATCGAAATTAGAGGAAGAATGAAAATCCATCCAATGAATGTCTTGTATTCATTTTGAAAATACAAAAACAAAAAATACTCCTAAAATTCACTTAAAAATAATAAAAATATTAATACAATTTTCTTAGAATTACTTGCTCATTAATTTTTATCAAAACTCATAAGTATATTTAGCACATGTTTGATGGGAATTAAAATTAGATTTTTAATAGATTATGATATAAGTTTTTGAAATGTATGATTGAAAAGTTGTGGCATGTGAGACTCATGAAAATTGTGGTTAATATTGATTGTTTGACTTTAACTTATACTAAAAACTGATTCTAATTAGAAACAAATAGGGCCTAAAATTAGTTTTTTAGTAGATTTGGATAAAAACTAATAAAATATGTGATCGAAAAGTTGTGAGAAACACTAAGTCCCTGTTTGAGCCATATTAAAAATTTTATTCTTATTTTTCTACTCATTTTCAACCACATTTTTTAATAAAATAATATTTTTCATCACATCAATATCTTTTCCTTCTTCTTCAACTACACATTCTTCATCAATCTACTATTCTAGAATAAATTCTTCCAAACTAATGTGGTTCAAACGCACCTTAAATATGTTGTTAAAATTAATTGTTGACTGACTCAGATTAAAACCTTTAATCTATATCAAATAAGGACTTAAAGAGACGTCTCAAGTACAACACTTTTTTTTAAAGGGTGTTTGGTGGGGATTAAAATTTGATTTTTAGTAGATTGTAATAGAAGTTTTTGAAATATATGGTTGAAAAGATATTGGATTCATAAAAGATGCTATTAATATTAATTTAAATTTAAATCTTTTAATCAGTACCAAAAAAGGCCTTTAACAATTTGCTTTTATTTTCAAGAAACGTAAAGTGAGAAGGATAATAAACTTCAATTAAATGGATTGTCGTGCTACTAAATGACATAACCATCACGTTGATTTTTATTGAGTTGACTCTTGACTTGAAAAAAATTAAAAATAAAATAAAAATATGACATAAAAAATTAGGAACAAATTCCGCAAAATGTCAAAAGGATTGTACTGTACACCCTACCCTCCGCTCCTCCTTAGTAAAAAATCCCTAATTTCGTCTCTCTCTCTCTCTGCCCCAGAATATTTATGTATATGTATTTCTCAATATCTATACTTCACCCTCGCCGGTTTCATCACCGGATTATTTCAGTCGCCGGCGATCTATAATCGCTTCCCGTTCTCCTTATCCCTGCTATATTCCCTCTCTCCCTGAATATTACTGGTTTAGATCCATTTTATTTATTACACACTTACCTTTTTATTTCTTTTGATCTCCCTTTCCGGTTTCTCTTTATCATGATTTAGATTTTTATACACATCAAATAGTTATATATATATATATGCATGTTTGGTGTTTAGGGTTAGGGTTTTAATTGTTATAGAAGGGGAAGATGTTCAATAAAATCATGAAGAGAGGCCACCGTAAGGTGCCCAAATCGGATGGAGCCACTGTTGATTATGCATATGCTCCGACTGGACGGAGTTCCGGTCCTGTCTCTACCTCCACTGTTGTTGTTAACCATGCTTCCCGTGGTGGTGCGCCGCCTGTTTTATCCCAATTGCAGCAACTTCCTGCCACGGCCGGAATGGTTCCTCTTCCCGGAACCATTGAGAATCTACCTATGTTCCGGGATGTCCCAGTTACCGAGCGGCAGAGTTTATTCTTGCGGAAACTCCAAATCTGCTACTTTCAATTTGATTTCTTGGATACCCTTAAGATGGTGAGAGAAAAGGAGATTAAAAGACAAACCCTTGTGGAGCTTGTAGAGTTTATTCAATCCGGGTCGGGTAAAATTTCTGAAAGCAATCAAGAGGAAATGATACGAATGATATCCTTGAATATTTTCCGATGCTTGCCTCCGGCCTCTCATGAAAACACAGGTTCGGAAAATCTAGACCCGGAAGAGGAAGAATCTTACCTCGACCCTTCTTGGCCCCATTTACAGTTGGTTTATGAATTGCTGTTGCGGTATGTGGTTTCATCTGATACAGATACTAAGATTGCAAAGCGATATATTGATCATTCTTTTGTGCTGAAGTTGCTCGATTTGTTTGATTCTGAGGATATGAGAGAGAGGGAGTATTTGAAGACAATACTGCATAGAATATATGGAAAGTTCATGGTGCATAGGCCATTTATTAGGAAGGCAATAAATAATATTTTCTATCGGTTTATATATGAGACGGAGAGGCACAGTGGAATTGGAGAACTTTTGGAGATTCTTGGAAGTATAATTAATGGATTTGCACTGCCAATGAAGGAGGAGCACAAATTGTTTCTTGTCCGGGCTTTGATACCACTCCACAAGCCCAAAACGGTAGCAATTTACCATCAGCAGTTATCGTACTGCATTACGCAGTTTGTGGAAAAAGACTACAAATTGGCAGATACTGTTATAAGGGGTTTGTTGAAGTACTGGCCAGTCACCAATTGCCAAAAGGAAGTTCTTTTTCTTGGGGAACTCGAGGAAGTTTTGGAGGCAACCCAGGCTGCAGAGTTCCAGCGTTGCATGGTCCCCCTTTTCAGACAGATTGCTCGTTGCCTCAACAGCTCTCACTTTCAGGTGCAACACAATCATTTGGTTCCTTTCAGACCTATCAGTTTCTATGCACATTTACTTCTTGATTTTATATTACTTGTTCTGCAAATTTTGTATGAATCTTGTTAGTGTTACATTTTAATGTGCTTGATTAATGCTGCTGATTTTCTTTGCATGAAATAATGAATACTGTTTGGATGGTAAAAATATTTGTGATCTGGATGCATCGTTGTTTTAATTGTTATTCTTTTGGTGGTGATAGTGATGGTATCTTTTCTTGCTTCTGTTGTTTGTGTGGCTGGCATTGTTGTCCTCTCTTTTTATACTACATTTACTCAAGCTTTTACTTTATGTATTGATTTGTCAAACTAGACATGCTTTTCGATCTGTATCTCACACTTAACTGAATAATGATGTTGGCGCATGAACCTTTGGCGTGATGTTGGTTCATTTGTAAGGATTGGAGCCTAAATATGATGCACTTCCCATGTTTGTGCAATGTTGACTCTGCCTTAGTGATGGAAAATTTTAAATTTTTAATTATAGTCCATTTTGGTCTTCTGGTTTTTTTCTCAATTTCTGCCACCTTTTGGATATATCATCAGATTTGATCTTTAGTGAGAATGCCAAAATAATCTCAGTGCTTTTATACAGTTTTTTTTCATAACTAGCACTTCTATTCACCATTTCTGGAAGATGGACATTAGAATTTTGGATGTGATCGTATGTCTCCCTTTTAGTTTTGGCTACAAAAGTTATCCTAAAGGAATGTTGTAAGCTTGGTCCCATTAAATATACTATGTTTTTTTTCCCTCAAATTATCTTTTGTAGTTCAATTTCTTGAGGTTGGTAATAAGTTATAACCCTGATCCTTTTTGATGAGGAGAGAAACATGGACCCCATTATTTATTTTCACCCACTACTTTAGATGTGATTTTGGTGACTTGTGAACTAAAGGTTTGCCGGTCAAAGTAATGCAGAGTTGACATTCAACATCTTTTTTCACTCTTATTGACTCACATTAAGAAACTGTGACTTTTTTGTTTTAGTACCCTTCATCATTAGCCTTTTCCTCTTGTGCTTGTACACTTACAATTTATTTAATGGTTATTGATAAATTAGTTATCATGCTTAGCTTGATCCTGGGCAGTAGAAAAATGTAGTGCTGAAGAACCTTGTAGCTGGTCGCTGATCCTGGGCCAGAAATGATCTTTGATTCTCATCGTGGTCTTTTTCAACTTGTAGATTCATCAATGTGGTTTTTTGAAACTTCCTTTATTGCTTAATTAATACTAATTGAAGGTGTTTCCTGTGGAAAGCCTACCACTAAACTACAAGTTAGAATCCTTCTGCACTAGAAGGTGTTCTCCAATAACAAGTGGGTGTTGTCGAGAAAAAAATAAAACTAGTACATGTATTTGAAACCTATTAGTTATATATTTGCAACATAAATCTATGGTTTGCAGGATTATAAATAAGCGTCCCATTCAAAATTATGAAAGGAAGGGGGGTCTTTTGTCCTATTTCATGCATACTCGTCGTAATGCCAATATTTGCTTGGAATTCGCATGCACTAGCAATTGCAAAATACTCATTAAATTAGTGAGGTGTTGTTTGTATATTTTTGTCAGATTTGATACGAGAAGAATATGGAAACCTCTGTTATATTGAAAATAGATACACCCAATTCCTCTGTTACATGGTGGAACATATATAATGGAGATCATAGTAGACATATTTTTTAAGACTTTCCAAGTTTAGATTCTTATTTTAAGAAAAGGGTTTATCGTATAAATTTTGTAATATTTTATGTTATTTCTTTAGTTGTTTATAAGATTAGTTAAAACGTTATATTTTAACAAAGATTTACACACTCGATTATTGAATAAACAAAGATTTTTCTCCCTCTAATTTCTCTCGACATTTGCATGCTAATTGACTTAATTCTTTCATTTACATATAATTTCAAATAAAAGTCTTGGTTTCCAAAATCAAAATATTATTTTGTCTACCATTTCATGTAACAATGAACTCAAGCGTTAGAACCATTTGGTTCAATAAAAAAGGCCGCTTACATATTCCATACTAAACAGAACCTCATATTCGATTGTCCATATATGTGTAGACATGTGATCATATGTAGATGTTTTTTTTTTTTAAATATTTGTGGATATCCAGTCCAACTTGTACGCACCTCGACTAATTCCACGGGGCCTTAAAATTTACGATCGGATACTCACCTCAATGGCCCCGAGGGGACTCGAACTGATGACCATTGGGGAGCAAACCCAAGACCTGATCAATTGAGCAACCACTTAGGGTTATGTAGATGTTGAAACTTTTCAAGATTTAGGAATCCATCTTAAAATGTCAGCCTTGTTAAGATGAGCAGGCTAAGCATTTATATGTTGGTTAATGTTTCATATTTATTTAACGTGAGATTTTTCCCTTAACATACTCCCACAAGATAGTAGCTCGTTTGAGTAGACCAATCTTGAAATCTGTGTGTTCATTTGAGGTTTAATCGGATTGAGCCCCTGTTTGAAACCCATTTTTTGAGAAATAGAAATTTTGGAATAGTGATTAATGTGAGAATGTGTGGTGGAAAAGTGATGAAATTTTTTTGATTTGTGTGTAATATTATTTTATTTGGAGAATGTGTGGTTGAAATGAAGAATGAGAATGAGAATGAGAAATTAATGAGTGTCAAACAGTGGCTGAATTACTCGTTTGTGTTTAATGGACTACTTTTAGTTCATCTTAAAAAGTCAACCTTGTTAAGAGGGGGCCCAAACCCTTATATCGTGTTTTATATTTTCATATTTATTCAACGTGGAATTTATTCCTTACAAAAACTGTAACCAATACAACAAAATGAGATAGCAACAATTTGTGTGGAACTATCACAAACAAAACACACTTTCTCTCGTCTCTCTCTCTCTCTCTCTCTCTATTATCTTCCCTTTCTCTCTCCACCCCCTTCTGCTTCTACAATTCCAGTTCTTGTTTATTAGCGTCTATCATCTATACAACTACTCTGTGTCACTTGTGATTTATCTCAATCTTTGTTGGAGGTAGCTTGATTGCTTTTGGATTACTTTCCACCTAGAAGAACTCTCCTCATCATCTGAGTACACTCACCCATCATTACTAATTTTGTTAAATACGTTGAATCAACTTGGTCATAATTTCATCATACGCTGTTGCCTTCTGTTCTTCCATGAAACTTTGGCCTTGTATAATGGAAAAGCCTAAAAGTATTACAAAATTGCACTACTTTTTATCCAAGAAAATTGGACAAGCTTCCATGAGCTGACTGAAAAATGAGTGCCGCATTTTGAAATTTAGGATCTACATGTCACATTATTAGTATTACCTTCTTTGTGAAATCTCCTCTTATTGTTAGATAATTAGTGTCAAGCTTCTATTCTACAGGAAGTAAGCTCTCAAGTATATTTTTTATCTTAAGATTTGGTCATTTGAAGTTCTTTGGAATATAAATTGCCACATAAATTAAAGATATAAAACTTCATATTTATGTTTCCCTTAGTTGATCTCTTATTTAGATGAACATAAGAGTATGACATTGTGCTTGAATGAATCTAAGATTGGGAACATGCAGAATCAGTACTTAAAATTTCACAATCAGTTAGCTGCCATCTGTGTGTGTGTGTGTGTGTGTTGGCCATTGTGCTGTTTTTGTAGCTTTGCTTGTAGGCTGCACTAAAGTAAATGGTTCTGTCCAACTCTTAAATTTGTTGCCCCCCTTGTTTTGCCCTTCCTCCAAGGGGTTGTGTAACAAACACATAATGTCCACTGGAATGTTCATGGATTTTATCATCATACTCGTGGATCATTGATTAACTGATTGGATTAACCTGTTGGTCATTGGCTATGTTGTTGCGCTTTCTGTGGCAGGTGATTTTTAATGAGAAAAAGTTGTCTGCTGTGGAATGCTAGTATATATTGTAATAAGAGAACAATATAACTGCTATTGTATATATTTTCAATTGGTTATTGGTTGGAAATTGATATTTCATTTCTTTGAAATGATAGGTTCAAGTTTCATGGAGCCAACTACAAATTTGGTTTGATTATTAGGGGTTATTCTTTTAATAAGTCATACTTGTTTTGGGTCTGGATCCTAGGTTTTATTTTTCTTTTTAGCATTGTGCATGCAAAACGTAGAGGAAATAAATTTCACGTCTGTTATTACTTATTAGAGAAGAAAACTATTTGTTCTAAAGTTGTTTATCAATTATTTTAATTGAGGCAATTACGTGAGTTTCATAGTATTTTCTGAGGCAAAGTAATGTTTCAGGTTGCGGAACGAGCACTCTTTCTGTGGAATAATGAACATGTTGTAAGCTTGATTGCCCAGAACCGGAAAGTCATTTTGCCAATTATCTTCGAGGCTTTAGAAAAGAATATCCAGTCCCATTGGAATCAGGCAGTACATGGTCTCACTGTTAACGTTCGAAAAATGTTTTTCGAGATGGATGTGGAGTTGTTCGAGGAATGCCAAAGGCAGTATACAGAAAGGGAAGCAAAGGCGAGAAAGCTGGAAGAACAACGAGAACTGACTTGGCAGAGATTGAGCGCTGCTGCTGCACAAGAAGGCTGATGGGATATGGCTATTGCTTTTTTGGAGTGCAATGAACAGTCCCCATCCAAGATCGAAAGGCGAACCTCTTTCCCATGGTATTTCATTTTTATGTTCTTTCCTTTATAATTTTGCTTTGCCCAATCATTAAGGATTACAGGTTAAGCAGCTAGTAATGTAACTTAGATATATGAATATGTGCTGCAGATTAAGATTGGCTTGTGAAGTATTTCTTGCATTTGGTTTTTACCATAATACCCAACTTGAGAACTTTTTATTCTCGTGTTGAAATTAGTTGACCCATGTTTTTACTCTTGAAGATGATTGGTATTTGGAGTTCTATGGATGACTTTTTGTTATTTTTTGTCAAAATTTGTTTGTTACTTGAATTGTCAATTGTATTCTTTGTAAAAGAAGTCTCAACTTATGCGAGCACGTCTCTTAGTTATACGGTGGTTCTCTTGATTATTGAAATTCATGCTCGTTTCAATGTGCTTTTCTTTCTACAATGGCCGGTTAAATTTTATATTAAAAAAAATAAAAAATTATCAAGTCAGTAAGCCCCAATATTTTCAATTTGGCTTACAGTGATATTTCTATTCTAATTAAATTAATTAATTAAATAAGAAAATCAGACAGAAAAGAAAGAGAAAACTTAAATAGAATGAAAATTGAGTAAGGTTATAAAAATTGAATTGTTCAATCACATTGTTCCAAATAGTTTACACATCATTGATCTTCCATCATCATAATAATAAATAACATTATTCATGAAAATCTGTCTGTCCAGTTTGATTTAAAAAGAAATTGATCAAACAATTGACAAATTTTGTTATCAGTTTCAGAACTACTACTACTTGTATATAAGAAATTATATAATAGTTTACATATGGATTATGTGTCAAAAAAAAGTGGAGATTTTTTATTTATTTTGTTTGGTTGGAAGGAATTCTAATTGAATCATATCTCACCACATCGTGTCCGTAAATCATTATATAATACATGTAGCACAAGTGTTAAATTTTTCCTCTTTAATGTTCATGTCATTCAACGAAGGTTAACATGTTATACAAGTAGCCATTTTTTGGTGTGGATAAAAATTAGATTTTGATAAAAAGTTGTTGAAATATGTAGTTAAAAAGTCGATAAAAGTGATGAGTCTTATGAAATTTGTAATTAAAAATGAGTTTGAAAAAAAAAACAAATTTTAAGAAATGAGGATTAAACAAGGACATGATAAAAGTATATTTATTATTTATTACAAGGGAAAAGTAATATTATTTACTCATTTTGAAAATTTATAAATTTTTTTATAAAGAGGAATAATAGTGAATTTCATGACGTGTAAATAATAATTACTGTCTCTGTTTCATAAAGATTATCCTGTTTTCCTTTTTGTATTTCAAATTATAGTCACGTTTCTTGTTTGAAAGTGTAGTTATATTAGTTTTCTATTATGCCCATATTTTATGTGCTTTGTTATCACAAGTATAAATAACTCCATTATTCAATTGTAGTTGGAACAGTAATTTTTTATTTATTTTTTAAACAAGTTAATCTTCCATGACTTTATTCATTTGTATTTGTATGGGATGAATTTAAAATGTTAATTGCCTTGATTATTGCATTAAACAATAATTAGTACGAAAAAAAGTTTAATCACCTTGAATATCGCATTCATAATTTAATTATTTTGAATATTGATTACATTAATGTGGGAGTATATTAGGAAAAATGATAGCAAAATTTATTATTTCAATTATGTTAACTAAATTTTCATAATCTGTGTAAAAAAAGATGTGACTATCTTTATGGGAAGGAGTGAGTAATAGTTATGAATGTATCGTTGAAATTAATATTTGTTTTGATTGAATTTATAAATTCGTATCCAAATAGAGTATAAGATGGCATATCAATGAATGCTACTTGAATGTCGTCTAGATTGACGATAATTATCCGTCTAGATAGATAATGTTACTATTAAGTGTTAATTAATACTTCGGAATAGTGAGGTCATTAGCATTGGCAGAGAATGAGGTCACATTTATCACGGATGCGTTCAATGTACTCTCCTCTTAATAGAAAATAAATGTCTGTTCCCTTTTGTGCTATCTACCAAAACAGTATGCTTGTCTTGTACCTTTATATCAGTACAAATGCATCTTACAACTAAAATACGATGTTATTCTAATGTGTAAAAGGTTTAATAGGATTTGCTTTATATAATGTGTTGGGGGTGTGATTCAAATTTCATGTGATTTGGTATTTGGTTGATTGATTT
Organism: Fraxinus excelsior; assembly: GCA_019097785.1. NCBI lineage: Eukaryota > Viridiplantae > Streptophyta > Magnoliopsida > Lamiales > Oleaceae > Fraxinus > Fraxinus excelsior. The sequence continues at coordinate 22,266,016 of CM032636.1, read as the reverse complement.
CCATTTGATTTGGGATTTGTTTGATTGGAGGAAGTTTAAGGTACTTGGATTTGTAGAATCTTAAGTTGTGGAAATCAAATTTCAATAATAATTAGGAGTTTTGCATGAAAAATGACTCTTGGATGACAAAAAACATATTTTGGAATGTATACCCGAAACCTAGCACCTAGGTGCTAGCATAGCGTTGTCTAGGCGTCAGGAATTGAAGCAGGGAGGAGGCAGGGACCTGGCGCTTGGGCACCGGCACATGGCGCTGCGCCCACCATAACATGATGTTCGCGATTTTTTCATTTTTTGGGACTTCTTCTTCGTCTTGGACTCCAATAAGAGAGTTTATATATATTTCCACATTGTAACATTCTCATTATATTCTCTATACATTTAATAACATATTGAGAGATTGAGAGTTTAGATTTCAATTGAGATTATTGAAATTTTGATATTGTAAACACAAAACTATTTATTATAGTGGATTGTTCTCCTCTACCCATGAGTTTTCACGTAAGTTCTTGTATTCTTATTTTCTTCTTCATTATTTCATTATTGACATTATCTTACGATCCGTTTCATAACAAGTGGTATCAGAAAGCGATGGTGATTGTTCTGTATGACGACAATGAAATATGACATTCCGTTGTTAGATAGAAACACGAGATTTACATTATGACAAGTGAAGATGTGAGCGATGTTGGCGCGGATAGATTTGGAGAAAGCTTTGCTTGACCTTGATAGGATGTATGCTACTTGGACGCAGGATGAAAAGCGGCGTAGGGATCGGAAAGCCCAATCTAAAACTCATCTACATCTCTCAAATCAAATTCTTCAGGATATACTTAAAGAGAAGTGTTACTGCGTTGTGGTTGAAGTTCGAGTAACTTTGCATAACAAAGAGCTCGACCAACAAGTTACACTTGAAACAACGCTTGTATTCTCATCGAATGTTTGAAGGTGCATCATTGGATGATTACTTAACTATGTTCAAAGAAACCGTAGTTGATTTGAAGACATTGGAAGTTAAGTATGACGAGGAGGGCTTGGCGTTGATGCTGTTGTATTCCCTGCTGCCATCATATGTGACTTTTAGAGATATTATTCTTTATAGTCGGGATACTCTCACCGTGGAAGAGGTCTATGATGCTTTACATTCTAAGGAGAAGATGAGGCATCTTGCTGGAGGATCTGAGAATCATACTGAAGGCTTGATTGTGCGCGGGAGAAATCAAGATAGGAATCTTGGCAGAAATATGAAGGACAGATCAAAGTCTAGACATGTTGAGAAGACATGTCACTATTGTAAGAAGAATATGCATATTAGAGCTTATTGATATGCTTAAAAAACAGAAATAAAGTTACTGGTGCTACTGATAAAAGAAATCAACACGTTAGTACAACGGAGGCTAATGTTGTGGAAGATGAGCAAAGTAGTGGAGAGCTTGTGATTTTCGACAGGATTCTAAACCTTGTAAGGAATGGGTTCTAAACTCATCTTGTACTTTTCATATGTGTCCTAACATTGAGTGATTTTCTACATAAGAAGGAGTTTCGAGAGGTGCTGTACAACGCACTTTGTAAAATAGTCGGAGTGGTACAATCAGAATAAAAATATTCGATGGGGCTATCAGAACACTTACAGATGTAAGACATGTTCTAGAACTGAAGCGGAATCTCATATCTTTGAGTGCACTTTGACTCAAAGGGCTACAGATAGATTGGTGAAGGTGGAGTTTTGAAAGTGAGTCGGGTGCTCATGTTGTGATGAAGGGGCATAAAAACTCTATACATCTGTACATTTTGCACAGTTCCACAGTGATTGGGGATGCAGTAGTTTTTACTTCTTCTTTGACATATGATGAAGTTACAAAACTTTGGCATATGCGGCTCGGGCATATGAGTGATTATGGGATGGTGGAGCTAAGTAGAAGGGGATTTCTTGATGGACAGAAGACCAACAAAATAGAGTTTTGAGAGCATTGTGTATTTGATAAACATGAGAGAGTTAGATTTGCTGAATGAAGACACAACACAAAGGGACACTTGAATATATCCATTCAGATCTTGGGGGACTAGCCAGGGTACCATCTAAATGAAGTTATTATTACTTGTTGACAGTAATTGATAACTTCTCTAGGAAAGTTTGGGTATTACTCTTAAAGTAGAAGAGTGATGTGTTGGGACATTCAAAGAGTGAAAAACATTGGTAGAAAAGCAAGTGAAATGTCTATGCACTAATAATGGATTGGAGTTTTGTTCAAATGAAATCAATAGCTTCTGCAGGGCTGAAGACATCTTAAGACACTTGATAATGCCTGGAACTGCTCGACAAAATGAAGTGGCAGAACTGATGAACAGAACCTTGATGAAAAATGTTCGTTGTATGCTTTCAAATTCTGGGTTGCTTAAGTCTTTTTGGGCTGAAGTTATTACTACAGCTTGTTTTTTGATTAATCGTTCACACTCAGTTGCCATTGATATAAAGACACCAGAAGAGGTATGGTTTGGTAAATCTTCTTGCTATTCTGATTTGAAAATTTTTGGTTGTTCGACTTAGGTCTAGAAATTGCATCTTTCTTGGGTATAAATCACGTGTGAATTGGTATAAGTCGCGATGTCCCGAGACTAAAATGTGGTTGTTAGTAGGAATGTAATATTTGATGAACTTGCTATAGTTCATGGTTCACCTCTTGGGGATTCTGATAAAACTAAGGAGCAGAATTATTCAACTCAGATGGAGTTGGAAATTGGTTCAAAGAAACATTCGAAGGTTATATAACATCTACTACAAATCAGTCCAGTTCGGGTTTGACAGACAGTAATATCATGCCTACTTTGAATACACCATCAGCACTACAGTATTCTATAATTAAGGATAGACCTCGCAGATGGATTAGAACTCCACAGAAGTATGGGGAAACAGATTTGGTAGCTTATGCATTGAGTGTCGCTGAAGACATTGATTCTATTGAGGAGCTGCTACATATTCAGGAAACAGATAATATAGGAAGAAATTATGGATAGCTAAGATGGCAAGATCAATAGGTGAAGCAAAAATGGAGAGAAAAGAAGGTTAATTGATTGAAGCTGTTACCACAGTTAGTAGTTAGTTACAAAGGTGGAGGGTAGTTAGTTATAGTTGTTAGTAGTTAAAGAATGTATTAGGATTGGACATGATCCGATACAATTCGTTTCTAATTTCGAGTATTTAGTAAGTGGAGCCGTCAGGTCCAAATTTAATTATGGAATCATTCGGGTTTCAGTTCGATTTGATTCCATTATGTTCTCGAGTTCCATACAATAATTATTTTTATTTTCATATTTATAATAACATTACATTAATTCAATTATGATATGTTTAATCATAGCTCTTACAAAATAATGTAACTCAATCTCGTAATATCTTTTACGCTTCTCTTTGTTGAATTCTTCATAGATTTGATTGTTAAAATTACGGGAAGAAGAGGATAGTAATTTTACAATAATAGAACGACATAAACGACACTATGGTAGAATGCGAGATTTAGGTAAAATTGGGGTCAATTTGATTAAGTTGGACTTGATTGAATATTAGAAATAGTAAAATAATATTTTGGGTTTGGGATAAATTAATTAGTTAGTAAATTCACATAGAAAAAATTAAAATAATTTGGCTTATTTAAAATAACTTAAAAAAAATCAAGGAGATTCGGTTCTTATTCGGTTTGTCGATTATTGGTTTAGACCGAGAACCAAATCAAACTCATTAATTCTCGATTTAGATATTTGTTCAGATATTTAACTCAAGAAGAGCATTTCAATTCGGTTCGAGAGTTTTGTTCAACTCTGGAATGTATAGTTGAATGTACTGTTCAGCTATAAAAGAGCTTAAGGAAATAAAATTCAGATTGTTCTTTCTTGTTGATATTGAATTTCTAATCGTGGGTTGACCTACAATAACATCCCTAATAAAAGTCATTAATCAACGAATGTAGTTTCACCTCTTACCCAAGAATACCTCGGTTCCACCCGTTTTCAGCTTGATTAGTTACGTCGAATCAAGATGACTAGGTTGACGTCATCACCCCTACTTTGACCAATTTCTCATAGACACATATATAACAAAATTAGTAAAAATTAACGTACTAAAGATCATATGTTTGTTTAGTGAATGACAAATGAAGATGCATCGTGAAATTCAAGGAAATAAAAGTTTTGGAACATAGATATTCTTATGGATAACTAGCAAAAACAGTACAATTTTTTTGACTCAGTCCCAGTAATATCGATATCCAAACAAATAAGAGGATAGGAAATAAAATAAAGTATTTATGCCTTATCCATAAGAAGCTGTATAAGTTTGGAATAAGAGGATTGGAAATAAAACAAAGTATTTATGCCTTATCCATAAGAAGCTGTATAATGAGATAAGTGCATAGCTTGTCCGCCTATCAAACAACACTTTCATCCGACACGGAATTGTCTCAACGCTATCAAACATGAAACATGCGTAGTCTCGGAAAAAGGAAAAAAAAAATCATTTTAAATTTATTTTCCAGAAACATGTATAGTCTCAAAAGAATTTGATTTTAAATTTATTTTCCAAGGGTAGAAATGTTCACATACTGTTAGCCTAAATATTAGGGGGGTACAAAAGTCCCGAACCGAATCGAGCGATTTTTCATAAGTTAAATAGGGGAAATTAGGTCCAATACTCCAAAAAGTAACCCAATTTGATTTATACCCTAAGTTAATTAAAGGGGAAATTAGGTCCAATACTCCAAAAAGTAACCCAATTTGATTTATACCCTAAGTTAATTAAACATCAAATAAATCCAGTATTAATTACTTCCTAAACTGACACAAAAATCCAAAATCTCCCTATTAACTACAGACAACAAACGGACGAAGACAGTGCATGGTTCTAATTAGTGTTGCGAACAAACGAAGGCAGTGCATGACCATTCATCAGCCTCTCACTATCGTCTCTTTGAGCCATTGATAAAGCGTCGCCTTCCTTTCGTTGACACCATCGGAGGGCAGTAGAAGCGGCATCGCAAATGATTGATTATTGGCAAAAGGAGTGAACCGTCTGAACTGGTGATTGGTGAACTAGAAGAAGAAGAAGAAGTCGAGGCGGCAGCCAACTGAAGAAGAACCCGAAGCTGCTGGAGCATGGAGTTAATTGGAAGCGCTTGCCCTGCCTGAGGATGAGGAAGATTTGCCTCTGGAGACCTCAATGAAGATGCCTTAGCAGATGATTTAGTTGCTTCAGGGCTACGCAGGGGTGATTTAATAGGCGATGCTTTGGAAGACGAGACCATCTTACCCTTTTGAACCCCGGAACTTTGACCATTTTGAGATTGTCCATTGGGCATCAGCCTTCCTAATTGTCGGTCAAGCTTTTGAGATGAAGATGATTTTTGCAGTTGTGCGTTTGATTGGTTTTGCTTCGATGATGAGCTGCTCCGTTTAAATACTAAGGGCTCATCATCCTCGTCCATATCATCCATCAATTTTGGTTTGGTACAAGCCTCAACAACCATTATTTTGCTATTTCCTGTGTTGTGAGGATTGGGAGGTGGGAGGAGGAGTTGGGGGTGGACTTGGTGGAGGAGCAGGAGCAAGAGGTGGTGGAGGCACCGGTGGATGTTT